>PVIC010008597.1:0-47807 GCA_004025085.1 Thryonomys swinderianus
ATTATGGACTGAACCTCTCTGAACTATAAGCCTGTAAATCTTTCTCCCTTTAACTTTTGATGTTGTGTATTTTGTCTCAGCAACAAGAAAAAAGTAACTAACACAGAGATCAAGTATGATTCATTGCTAGGAGGATGCAAACAAAGACCATGAATTCTGAGACTTCAGAGGATGCTTGAGAAGGGAGTCAACTGGTCCTCCCTTTCCACTGGTTGAGCCCTGGTATAGGAGAGAAAATCCAAATGAACATGGGAACATTTGGAGCATCTTTTCTCAGGGTGTAGCTGGAAGACACAGGGGATCCAGAAACCACACAGATGGAATAGTATGAGGACAAGAGAGAAGACTTCATATTATCCTTCCTGCATCTCCTGCAATTCTAGGACAGGACAACCAATTCTCGGAAAGTTGCCTAAACCACTAAGAAGAGCTCACAGTCAGGGACATAGGTGCCTCCAGTGTGCAAATGGTGGAGGTGAGCTTGGATTCCTGCATGGGGACAGATGCTGCTGTACAAAGATTCCCAGGACAACTGATGATCTCATAGATGTCAGTACAGGATGGACTAGCTGGAGGAGGAAATGTGGTCCCTTCACAATGCACTGTAAAATCCACCTCAAAGACAGGAGCCCCAAGTTCTAGGAGCTCAGATCATTCCCCCCTCCCTGCAACAGCTGAAGAAAATAGAGCCAGGTGATGAGTGGGGTAGGGTTAGATTTACTATTTCCTTAAAAGAGGCTGAGGAAAACCCAGAAGGGAAAAACTAAACCTTCAAATGGAAAAGTTTAGATTTCCTCAATTTAAGCGGGGTTTGAGAACAAAATATGACGCAAGAGAACAACTTTTACACATCCTCATAGGTGACTGTATATTTTGTATGTGCCACGCTAGAATTTATAGACTAGGATAAAGTAAATGCTAAATAAATGTCCAACTGGATGTGATACATTTTTACTAAACTCCTACTATGTGTTGGCCTCCATTCTAGGTAGCAGAGAGAAAGCAGTGAACAAAATAAGCTACTACCTTCTTGAGCCAGAGAGCAGAGGGTAGTTAAATATGTCAGGTGTTAAATTCTGCTAAGTCAAATGAGGGGGTAAGGGAGTGTGTGTGTGTATGTGTGTGTGTGTGTAAGAGACAGAGGGAAAGAGAGAGAGAAAGTGTGTGTGTACACTGCATGCTCTTTGTACAAATTTTTGTACAAAAGTTGGTCTAGGAAGACCTTAGAGATGAGGTAGAATTTGAATGGAGACTTAGTTGTAATGAAAGGAAGCCATATTACTCCCTGAAGAAAACATATTGTAGGCAGACAAAACAGCAAGTGCAAAATCTCTGAGGTGTGAGCATCCTTCAATGAATGGATAGCTTTATTTCCCATTAAAAAAATTCATGAACTGCTATGAATTTCCCTCACAGAACTGCTTTCATTGTGTCCCATAAATTCCTGTATGTTGTGCTGGGGTTGTCATTTAGTTGTAGAAACTGTTTAATTTCTTAATTTATTTTGTGGCCCATTGGTTGGTTAACAGAGTGTTGTTCAACTTCCGTGTATTTGTGAGGATCTTGGAATTTCTTCTGCTGTTCAGCCCCAGTTTCAAGGCAGTATGGTCTGATAGCATGCAGGGGATAACTTCGATTCCTTTGCTTTTACTTATGCTTGTTCTATGGACTAGAATGTGTTCTGTTTTGGAGAATGATCCATGAACAGCTGAGAAGAAGATATATTCTCACTTTGTAAGGTGAAAAATTCTGTAGGCATCTATTAAGTCCATTTGCTCAAAATTTGGATTTATCTCAAGTATTTCCTTATTTATTCTTTGTCCAGTTGATCTACCAATTTGTGCCAGTGGAGTATTAAAGTCCTGGAAAATAGAGCAAACTGAAATGAACAATCTAATGATGAACCTCAGACAATTAGAAAAAGAGGAGCAAAACAAACCCAAAGCACACCCTAGAGAGGAAATTATAAGGATCAGAGCAGAAATTAATGCAATGGAGACAAAGAGAACAATACAAAGAATTAATGAATCAAAGAGTTGGTTCTTTGAAAGGATAAATAAGATTGGCAGACCCTTAGCCATCAAACAAAGGAAGGAAAAGGCTCAAATCCATGCTATAAGGAACGAAAATGGCGAAATCAGCACAGACCCAGAAGAAGTCCAAAGGATAATAAACATGTACTTTGAAAATCTATACTCCAAAAAGATGGAAAATCTAGAAGAAATGGATAGATTCCTAGACACATATGAACTTCCAAAGCTAAATGAAGAGGATATAAAAATGTTAACCCGATATTAATCCAGGTAATTGAAAATGTAATAAAAAACCTACCAACAAAGAAAAGCCCTGGTCCTGACGGCTTCACTGCAGAATTCTACAAAACTTTTAAGGAAGAGTTAATACCAGTACTTCTCAATCTCTTTAGTGAAATCAAAAGGGAAGCAGTACTCACCAAAGCATTCCTTGAAGCAACCATTACCTTGATTCCAAAGACAGGGAAAGATCACACCAAAAAGTAAAACTACAGGCCAATCTCTCTAATGAACATTGATGCAAAAATCCTCAACAAGATACTAGCAAACAGAATACAGAGAGTTATCGAGAAGATCATACACCCTGATCAAGTCGGATTTATCCCAGGGATGCAAGGCTGGTTCAACATACATAAATCAATCAATGTAATACACTATATTAACAGACTCAAGGTCAAAAACCATATGATTATCTCAATAGATGCAGAAAAAGCATTTGACAAAATCCAACACCCATTTATGGTCAAAACCCTACAGAGAATTGGAATCGATGGGTTTTATCTCAATTTAATATAAGCTATTTATGAGAAACCAACAGCCAGCATCATACTTAATGGGCAAAAACTGAAACCTTTTACATAAGATCATGAACGAGACAAGGATGCCTGTTGTCACCACTCTTGTTCAATATAGTGCTAGAAACAGCCATAGCAATCAGGCAGGGCAAAGATATAAAAGGAATAAAGATAGGAAAGGAAGAAGTTAAACTGGCATTATTTGCTGACGATATGATACTCTATCTAGAGAATCCTAAAAACTCAACCAAGACTACTAGACTTAATTACCAGATTTGGTAGTGTTGCTGGATACAGGGTTAATGCTCAAAAATTAACAACCTTTCTCTACACAAACAACAGACTCATTGAAAGAGAATTGGGGAGTCAATCCCTTTTACAGTAGCACCCAGAAAAATGAAATATCTAGGAATCAACATAACAAAGGAAGTGAAAGACCTCTACTCTGAAAACTATAGGACTCTGAAAAACGAGATAGAAAAGGAAATCAGAAAGTGGAAAGATATCCCTTGTTCCTGGGTAGGGAGAACCAACATCGTCAAAATGGCTATACTCTCACAACTACTATATAGATTCAATGCAATTCCAATTGAAACCCCACCACTATACTTCATAGAGCTAGAGAAAATAATCCAAAAATTCATCTGGAACCACAAGAAACCTGGAATAGCAAAGGCAGTTCTAAGCAACCATGATATGGCAGGTGGTATTACAATCCCCAATTTAAAACTCTACTATAAAGCCACTGTGATAAAAACTGCATGGTACTGGCGAAGTAACAGACCCGAGGACCAGTGGAATAGATTAGAAGATGCAGAAACAACCCCGGATACACTAAGCCACCGTATCATTGACAAAGGAGCATCCTCAATGGAGGAAATACAGCCTCTTTAACAAATGGTGCTGGAAAAACGGCTTCAACCTGGCAAAAGCTAAAGCTAGATCTATCTCTTTCACCATGCACAAAGCTAAACTCACAATGGATATGAGACTTAAACATCAAAACAGAAACAATAAGCCTGCTGGAAAACGGGTTAGGTAAAACTCTTGGAGACATTGGCTTAGGCAGAGACTTTATGAATAAAACCTCTGTAGCACAAGAACTAGCAGAAAGAATCAACAAATGGGATCTCATCCTACTGAAAAGCTTTTGTACAGCAAAAGAAGTCACTGACACTGCCAAAAGACAACCAACAACATGGAAAAAAATATTTACTAGCTGTTTATCGACAAAGGGCTAATATCTACAATATATTAAGAACTTAAACAGATCAGCCTCCCCAAGTTTAAAGACCCAGTTCAAAAATGGGCCTCTGAAATGAACAGACACTTCTCAGAAGCAGAAGTTAAAGCAGCTAAGAAACATATGAAGAAATGTTCCACATCACTGGTCATTCGAGAGATGCAAATGAAAACAGCACTGAGATTTCATCTCACTTCACAAAGAATGGCCGCTATTACAAAATCAACCAACAATAAATGCTGGTGAGGCTGTGGGGAGAAAGGAACCCTTCTCCACTTTTGGTGGGATTGCAGACTTGTGCAACCATTGTGGAGATCTGTGTGGAGATTTCTCAGAAAACTAGGACTAGAGGTCCCATTTGAACCTGCTATCCCCCTGCTAGGGATATACCCAAAAGACTTTAAAAAATCACATTGGAAAGACAGATGTATACCCTTGTTCATAGCAGCTCAGTTCGTGATAGCTCAATCTTGGAAACAACCCAAATGCCCATCAACTGGAGAGTGGATAAAGAAGATGTGTTTTTTTAAAAAAATAAAATGGAGTATTATTCTTCTATAAAGAGTGACAAGATTGATTCATTTATGTGCAAACGGATACACCTGGAGGACATGCTAATGAGTGAAATCAATAGATCACAGATAGGCAAATACCAGATCTTCTCGTTGATATGAGCACCTGTAGATGCAATTGAGCTCTAGAAAGTATGATGGTCTTTGTAGAATGGGAAATTTCCAAAGGAAATTTGGTGTGGGAATGTAATGAGGGGAAGGAATAAGTATGATTCTGAAAGAAAATAAAAGCATGTATATAGGGGGTGGGGAGGTGGGGTGGGTAGGGGTATGGTTCAAAATGAGAATTGACTGTGACATATATAGTTATAAATTCCCCAATGTTATGTGTGATTGTGAGATATATATATAAATTGTACCAATAAAGAATTCAATTAAAAAATTTCATGAACTTCCTCTCATTGAAATCTATTTGGTTTTGCATAATTTTTGAATTTTGCACGTTATTTTCAGTGATGTGCCTTCCTGCTTACGCATTTGAAGCTTGTAAGATCTATCATGTTGATAAGTCTGTAGCTCATTCCTGCCCTGGGACATTCTAGTAGATTCCACTGAATGGGTCCCCTTCCATTTACTCATTCTGTTGGTCATAGGTTTTGAGTGGTGTCTGATATGACTCTCTAGTAAGAACAATGCTGTATAAACATTCTTGTATTTAATTTGGGCAAAATTTTTCTTAAAAGTCTCTACTTTCTGACCTGACTTGGCACAGATGCACATAAGGACATTTATTCAGAAAACAGGGATAAGCTGGCAAAAGGAGGCTATTTCCATTTTTTGGCTGGGATAAGGAACTTTGAAAAATACTACATGATTATATTGAGAAAACAAATTTATACAAAGAACTCCACACATAATCTTTTCACATTTTAAAAACAAGGAACTTAAGCTTTTCTCCATGAACACGTGTAAAATAATCAAGTTTCATGCACGAAATAGTTACATGCTATGTTTGGTAAAGATTGTAAATGATGATCTCTTTAAATTTTTGATAACTGCAATTGGTGGAAATCACTGCTCCCAAGGAACACAATAAAAATTTTAAAGCTGTTTAATAACAATTCAAAAACCCTATTTAATAAGCTCAGTCAGATTTCCCTTTTCTTTCCTTGATAAATTTTTGGTTGAAAATACCCTGCTAATACAACTGAATGTCAAGGTCATTTGAAATTTTTTTCTATCAACTGTTGCCTATTACTGAGGCAACTCTCAGGCTGAGTGCTTTTGGTGGATAGAGTAGCCCTAGCTAAATGTATGTCATGAGAGGAAATGCCAGCTACAAACTGCTGGAAGTACTTAGGTTGGACCCTTGACAAAATGTGCCTTTCTATGAGATCTGCCTGGCCTCTTTTGCCCTACAGCCCAGAAAAGCCACTTCTAAATTTATATACTTTGAGCAGGGCTGCCCAAATGGCTTTTGGGAAAGAGATCTAGGTTATACCTTGGGTCAAAGTGCTGCAGGAAGACTTCTTTTTTCTTGTGTGTCAAAAAGGCAGGTGTCCAGTTTGTAGAGGAGCTCTGTCCTGAATGCAGTGTGTTGCAGTCAGCAGTATGTTCTGGACAGAAGTGTGTTTGACATGCTTCTGGTCTGCTAGGTATCCTGTTTATTTGGGGCTTCCACCACTTCAGCATCCACTAAAAGAGCACAAAAAACACAGCCTACGGTGTCACTGACTGCAAAGCTTAACTGTAAACTGAAGTCATCTTGAATGTGCTGCAAATTGCTTGATGCCTGGGTCTCACTCCTAGAAATTCTTATTTCATTAGTCTGGGTGTAGTCTGAGCATTGGGATTTTGAAAAACACAACTGGTGGCTATGCTACGGAGAAAAGTTTGGGATACACTGTAATTTCAACTTGCATTTTCCTGTCTACTAATGACATTGTACATATGTTGATATGTGTCCCTTCTTGTCCTGTCTTTGTGAACATCTGTGAAAAACTTGTTCAAAGTCTTTACTTTTTATTGGGTTGTTATTTTTCTTACCAACTCATAGATACCCTTTTGTGGTCTATATAATCTTGTGCCAGTTAAATGTATTACAGATATATCTCCCCAGCCTGTTTAATTTTTTATGGAGTCTTAATGAGAAGAGAGGTTCTTGGTGTTAATGTCGTTGAATTTATTAATACTTTTTCAAAATGGTTTAGCTTATTTTTGTTTTTAAGGAAATTCCAACCCTGAGATTATAACAGTATTCTTTTGTGTTTTCTTCTAGCATATTTAAAGGTATGTCTTTTATTTTTAAGTCCTTTATTCCTGTCTATATTTGAGGTATTTTGGAGGGTGGGTTGATACTGGAAATTGAAGCTGAGGACTATGCTGTCCTTCTGACAGAGCTATAGCCCCGGGCCCTGTAGTTGAGTTTTGTGTATGCCCTAGGTAGGGAGCTAACGTTTCATGGTTTTCCATAAAGATCACTGACTGTTACACTGAATTTTAGTCTTTCCCTCCCTCATTTGTCATAGCCAGTCTCTCAGTTCAGGTGATGGAATATTTCAAGACAATCTTACAGTGCACGCAATTCAAATTTGTACAGCATACAAAGTAGAAACACTATTAGCTCTCAAGTATACAGAACTGTCCCAATCCTTTCAGTAGTCAAGTGAAAATGTGCTTTTCCCCCAACCGTTTTACAGATGGAAAAGTGAGGCTTGGAGAAATCAAATCATGTGTCCCAGGTTATATGGCTAAGGTTTAAATATAGGGCAACTTTAGAATTTGAGATCTAACTACTGCTTGTGCTGCCTGTCTAAACTGACTACACATTCTGAACCTTTATGTCCCTCACTATTCATTATGGTTCAGAATGCTTTTACTGCACTGATAAACTGCACGGAGGTCACATGGAAAATTCCCTTGATATCTAAGGAGATAGATTCCAGGCCCCTCCCCACAGTGGGCAACAAAAGAATATGCTCAAATTTCTTACATTAAGTATGTAGTAGTTGATATCACCCATGCATATCCTTTCCACGCATATTCCTTCTAGTGCCTAATGCAGAGCAGATGCTAAGTAACATCACTGTTATGCTGCAGTTTAAGGAGTCTGTATATGATCAATACAGATGCAATTGTTTTGGAAATATTTTTGATCTGTATGTGGAACACAGGAAAACTGAGGACCTGATATGTACACATAAGTGGTGATCAAATCATGGTGAGTGCTGTTGCTGAGTACCACCCAACAGGAAGGCAGGCTCATTGAAAACATGACAGTGTGTCCTCACCCATCTTGTTCACTAGATCTGACATCATGTGACTTCTGAATGTTCCCCAGTGTCAAAATGACCACTGAATTTGTCCAGGACATCAGGGCAGCTTTGAAGTGAAACTAAAGATACTCAGGAAGGAGGACTTCCAGAGCTTCTTCAGAAAGGGGAAAGAAGGATGTTGGGATAAGTGTGTTTGAAGCAAAGGGGAGTATTTTGAGGGAGATTCATGGCAATATGTGTTTTATTACAGTACACTTCTAAAATTTTTAAAACTCTTGTATTTTTCAATCACATCTTATATAAGGAAGCATAGGATAGTTAAATGATTCTAAAGTGATACCCTTTTAAAAGTCACACTATTTTTAAATGTCACAAAAATAAAAAAATCCACAGAAGATCTTCAGTTCTCTAGGGTCTCCTAATAACCCGAAGACTCTAGCGACATTAATGACTATAAACAACTCATCACTCAAAGGGCAGGGCACAGGGTTGACACCTACCATTCCACAGTCCAAATTCACCTTGAGAATTAGTACTGCAGCTCTTGGTTCTTTCTAAAACCACTGTTTAAATAAAGAAATCAGCACAGAGAGAGCTGGTGCCTCTTAGGTAATGAATAGGTTTGAGAAGCTGGGAGTGGGTGGGCTGGAGCCCAGAGAATTCTTTGCTGCCCATATGGCCTCAGGTTGGGCATCTCTTGACAAAGAGGCCGTTTGAGGCCAGGTAACACCAGAGCATGAGTAATAATGGCTTATGTGTCTTCTGTTTAAGACAGCAAGTGATTAAATGTATCCGAAAAAAGAAGGTTTCATGCGTAATAAGTGTTTTCCCCCCCTGCAAACAAATGGGTGTGCAGTGGAAGGTGTACACACTTCCTTTGGGCTGAGTACACAAAATATCTACAAATGGCTCTAAAATAAGCATAGGCTCTGATCATGTTGTCAGCCCTTTTAAAAACAGTGTTTGTGTAAGAAAATAGAATAATATGCATGGCTCTCAGAATTTTCTATTTCTTGGGGGAAGCTATTTGCCCCACACCATGCTTTTCCAAGACAATGCTTTGTTTTTCTGACTTACAACTTTCCATCTGCAAGATCTGAATCATGGAGAAGGAAGACCTGGCTCGCAGATGTTGGGATCCCTGCTCATTTTCCGTGATCTTTTATTAATACCAATTGCTACCAGCGCTGGTGAGGCAGGCAGAGCTGAGCATGTAATGCCTTTCTTTCCTTCCTGTCATCCCCACAAGAAGAGAAACGATCCAACAGACATTAACAGACTCATCCAGATGTCCAACGTGGAACCATCTGTAAAACTCCAAACTGCTTTCAGAATCATCTTCATTCCTGAAGATGTGATGAACATAACAAGCTTTTGCTCCATGAGAGGGACGTGATTTTTACACAGAGGTTCCAAAGATGGAGGAGACATAGTCTCTTTTTTGTGTGTTCTTGCATGAAGCTGAAAAAGAATTTCTTCTTTTATGTAGAAATTAAAGGACTTTGGAAAGAAGAAATAGGACTTGGCTATGGAAATAATAATAGGAAATGGTGTGAAACAGGGAGGAGAGAGCTCCTGTCACTTGCTCAGTAATCCAGGGGAAGTGTATGATCATCTATCTCATTCAGGATTTCCTTGATAGATGAATCTAAGGTTGTTTTGTCCATTTTTGATTAAGGCAATTAATTAGAAGCTTAACTACATCTGATTTCACTTTCTTGTGTTTCAGATTACTTTACTTTCAAAATTCACAATTCTCTTGTGAGTTCAATGGTGGGCTTTGGTTTAGAGAATACAGATGGGTTTCAACCCTTGGGCTTCTGTCTCAAAGCCCAAGGACAATCTGTCCAGGACCTGGCGTGTGTCAAGGTCAACAATCCTGCTGAGACATCCTTATCTTTCCTCCTGGCGTTGGGGTAAAGGTACAGGTGAAAGTGGAGGTAAGTGGGAGAGGGGAGGCTACTCAGACTGGGATAGTTGACTGAACTGGCAGAGTGGCTTGAGATGTTCTTTGGGCAGGCAGTTCCTCCACACCATGGGAGGGGTCAGGAAGGTCATAGTTTGTGGGGAGGAGGAGCGGGCTCATGACTTGAGCTCCTTGTTGCACAGCTCAACCTTCTTTGTGCAAGAGATGAATCATGCATTTACTGTGTTGCCCTTAGGACTCCACTAGTTTACCAAAAAATATACAAAACCATTTGCTGTGGGGAAATAGAAGCCTAGAGAAGTGAGACAAATTGTTCTAGAAAGTTTAACTAGTGGATGGCAGAGCTAGGACCGGAAGTCAGACTCTGGACCCTCTGTGTCAGGTTGCCCACGATAATCCACTGCTGGACCTTCACTGACTTGTGTTGCACTTAGTTGCTTTGCTTTAGATGCTGAGAAGTTATTCAAGGAATGACAGGTCTATTTTGGTGACTTGGATCAGGGAGGACAAAACAACATAAAATAAAGGCAATACTAGACAGAGTAGAACAGAGAATGAATAATCTAAAGAACAAGGACCAGAGACACATGTAACATCCATAATGTCCTGAGTAACACAGGATGGTCTCTGTACATGCATATATAGCTGCCATCTATTCTATCTTGTCCCCTTTGGGTAGATTTATGTATATGCATATGTGTGTATGTATGTATTTATGCATGCATGATATTTGTATTGCGCTATATTCCTGGGCCTTTTTTTTAGTTTTTATTTATTTATTTATTTATTTATTTATTTATTTATTTATTTATTTATTTATTTATTTATTTATTGAGACAGGGTCTCGCTTTGTAGTTCAGGCTGGCTCTGAGCTCACTATGTAGTCCAGGCAAGCCTCGAACTCAGCAATCCTCCTGTCTCTGCCTCCCGAGTGCTGGGATGACAGGCATGAGCCACCACGCCCGGCACTGTGATATGTGGTATTAATTGCTGGTGGGTGTGAGTCTCCACGCCCAGCATTGTATGTGGTTATCGGGGATCGAACTCAGGACCTTGCACTTGCGAGGCAGGCGCCAGAACCACTGAGCTAATCCTCCAGCCCCTTTTTAGTTTTTATTTTGACACAGGATCTTGCCAAGTCACTAAGTTCCCTGAGCTGGGCTCGAACTTGTGATCTTTCTACCTCAGTCCTCAAGAGAGCTAGTGTTACAGGCGAGCACCCACATGTCCCCCTTCCTTTGAATAGTTTCATTTATGATTCCTCCTGCTGAAAGGAAAGGGCCTCTTAGCATGGCGCAGGGGCACTCAATGCAAACTGAGCTATGTGACTTTCCAACAGTATGACCTGACATAGTAACGAACTCCTGCCTGGCTGCTCAAATTTAAAAAGAAAATCTTCCAAGTCATAAAGTCACACAACTTCAAGGCAGGGGACTTGTGATTGTATATCGGCTTTGTTTCATTGTCTGGTGCCAGTGCCAGTGTTAGTAGGTTCATGGAGCTACCTGACAAGCGTGGTCAGCAGCTTGTGATCAAGCTAGTGTATATGTGCATCAGAATTTCTACAAGGGATTTTGGTCATTTTAATATTCATTGCTACTTAAAAATTTAGGACTTTTTATATCACAAAATATCATCCTAGATACCATTAAATCATACTGCCTGTGCTTGTGCTGAAAATCATATCTGAAAGTCAGTAACTTTGTAATGGAAGTTACATAAAGTGCCATTATACAAGCCAAAAACTCATTGAGATGAGCCAGACAATAAATTTTCAGTGAGTCCCCAGAGGAAATTTTAGAGAAAATACTTAGAGTAGAAAAGAAAACCTTAAAAACCAAACATGTCACATGTTTCTGCATAAATACATTTTAAAATAGTGTTTCTTTTGCCCTGCCATTGGCTATCGATTTTACTTTAGAACAATTCATTTGTGCTATAAAAATTTAAAAATTGTAAGAAGTTTTAGGGAGTGCATCCTTGACACAAATAGAATCTACTGCATTCAAGTGTTAAAGGTTGAGTTGTGTCCTCTCACATGAAACTGAGATCCTTATCTGTGGCACCTGTGAAATTGACTTTATTTGAAAATGGGTGCTTTAGAGATGATCAAGTTGAGATGAGACCACTATGGTGGGTTTGTCCAGCATGACTGACATCCTAATACAAAGGGGAAACTTGGGGGATGGTGTGAAGACAGAGAGAAGAAACCTATTGACTGGCCAAAAACCTGGCAGGGAGGATTGTCTCTCACCAGCCTAAAGGAACCAACCCTGGGGCTGCTTTCATTTCAGGCATCTAGCTGTCAGGCCCGTGGACAACACATCTCTGTTGTTCAAGCCAGCCAGTGACTGACGCTTGGTTCAGGCAGCACCTGGCCAGCTAATAAAGCAAGTGACTGACCTGAGTCTCAGTGACTCATTTTTAAGAAGGGAAGTGTAGGTTTCAGTCTCACTTTCTGGGCTGACAGGGTACCTCGAGAAGGTCCTTAAGGGGAGGGAATGTCCACCCTTGTTGTCACCAGTTCCAAGGGAAAGCCTTGCTTTCCTCTCCATGGCAGTATGATTAGCTCCTCAGACACATTTGTATGAGACTGGCTGCCTCGAAGGTGGATAGCGAGGAAGCTGAGGATGAATTGTGGAGGGAATGTTAGAACATTGGAAAGTTGCCTCAGGAACAGGCAGATTTCCCAGCAGAGAGCTCTGGGTAACTTCTCTGATTAGTGGAAACAGAGGGGCTTAAATTTGCCTAAGGAGGCCAAAGGCACAGTTCATCAGTGAACTTTTTCCTTTCAGCCAGGTCTGCAAGGTAGCAGGTCAAGGGTGTATTGAAAGGCAAGGGCAGTGGTGGGTGGAGTGAGGAAGAGTCAGGTTTAGAGTTCAGCAGGCCAGAGCTAAGGGGTGAATGGGATACAGGTACCATGGTTCAAGGCACTGCATGCAGCCAGCAGCCAAGAGAAGTGGATTTCAGCAGACAGACAGCCTTTGAAGCTGGCTGCAGCACTGACAAGAACCTCCCTCTGTGCTTGGCCAGAGGAGCTTGGCAGCGTTGTGCCAGTTGGGGGAGGGCTGGGATCAGCATAGCGGACTGTCTGCTGTCTGCAACTGGCAATTTTGGAGTCACATGTCTGGTGATTCAGAAAGCAAGATGACTTCTTTGGGTGATGCATATTTTTTTTTTTTTTTTGAGACAGGGTCTCACTTTGTAGTTCAGGCTGGCCCTGAGCTCACTATGGTGCCCAGGTAAGCCGCCGCGAACTCAGCAATCCTCCTGTCTCTGCCTCCCGAGTGCTGGGATTACAGGCGTGGGTGATGCATATTTTGTGCACAGGTTGGTAATTTTGCAGACAAAACCAAGAGTCAGGCTGGCAGCAAAAATGTCTAATAATGACTCTGTGTACAGAATACAAAACATGGCTAAGCACAGGGACTGATAAACACTTTTCCTAGAACTCAAATAGCTAAGACCCTTGATCTCCAGAAAGAGCTGGGTTTTGCTTCTATTTCTGCTACCACATTCATCCTCCCCTAACCCCAAGAGAAGGGGAAAGCAGAAAGGGAGGAGAAGAAGATAAGGGCTATAGGGAAACAAGCCATTACATGTACTGGGGCGCAGTGGTCCTAATGGCCACCACAAAAACAGCATTTTAGCTTATTTTTATCAAAGACTTGACGTGTGGGAGCCCTAACTAGGTAGGATATCCCACTGGAATCATACAAGGAAGCTGCAATTCCTCCTTCTGTAGAATGAAACCTGATGCCTCCCAGGTTTTAGGAAAAAAGTCTCCATCACACAAGATGGTAAAGAGTAGACTGGAGTAATACATCATGTTAAAATAATACAGAATAAGCAGAACCCATGGCCTAGTTTTTATCCTCACATTTCTCACTGTAAAACAAGAGACCTGAAGCAGATGACGTCTTAGCCCCCGACTGGGACCCGTGACAGAGGTGTGGGTGGCCCCTGTGGAGGAAGCTCTTGAAGGACAGCACATTATTTTTCTTAATGAGGTCTCCTGTAGATAAGAGTGAAGTCGGAAGCGGTGGTGGGTGGTGTAGATTTCCAAGTGGCGGAGTTTGCTAACCAATGAAATTCAGATTTCCATGCTAGGAGCCATCACTAGAAACAGGGAAGAGGACGCAACAACATCAAAACGGATGAATGTTTGTTTTGACGTCCCACTATGGCTTCTTGTTCCTATAGACTGAAATTCAGAGGCCGGAAAGATGCCATGACAGAAGTGACCCCGTTAATTTAGTTGCATACTGGAGAGGGAAGTTTCCTTGTCAGGCACTGTAAGGGGAGAAACTTTCCTAGTGCCGTCCTCCTCTGCTTTGCTCCTCAGCTGTCACTGTAGAGCTGAGTTTGGCCTGTGCTTTACTGTCATTTGGGTAGTGAGGGGAGGAAGCCCGGGGTGGCAGTGCCTTTTGTTAACAGGGCCATGACCATTTTCTGCGAGTAGAATCGTGATGAGTGATTAGGTTGGTAGGTGACTTACTCTGTCGAGTTTGGCTAAATTAAGGGGAGTGGGGAGGACAGCTTAGGTGAGGCCTGCATTGAGGGCTGAGATAGTCCAGGTGAGTGAAAGTTCCTGAGGACACAGGCCAGGGCTCATGGTTCAGGCTGCAGCAGGGAGCGTTGATACAGAGGGCATTTGAAGGGCAGGGAGAGGGAAAGAAGACAAAGTCTATGCCAATGTTCTCTGCACAAATGATTTTTTCCCATGGCCCAGCTTGGGCCATTCTGTGGCTGCTTTTTTTTCTTTAGGTTATTGGATTAGCTTCCTATAGCTTCCATAAAAACTGTGTCAAACTTGGTGACTTTAAACAACAAAAATTTATTCTTTTTCAAGTCTGGAGGCCTGATGTCCAAAGTTAAGGCTGTTGACATTAGCTTACACAGGAGTGAACTTTGTTGCTTCCTCCAGGTCTTATGGGTGTCAGTACCCTGAGCATCTCTCTCTATGGGCCCAGCCCCTCTCCATGTCCTCTTCTCTCTTTTTTTTTTCATTTTGTAAATATACTTGTTATTGGATCTAGTGTCCACCTCAGTAACTCAGAATGATCCAGTTTCTTATTTCTGAAAAGACTTTTTATAAATGAGATCACATTCACAGTTTCTGGGAGCTTAGAAATGAATATACAGTTTTGGGGATTACTATTCAATCCATTTTCATGGCTGAGAGAGTCAGTGAATTGTAGGGACCGGTATATTTGTTGCTCTAAGAAGGATTTTTTTTTTTTTTTTTTTAGACAGGGTCTCGCTTTGTAGTTCAGGCTGGCTCTGAGCTCACTATGTAGCCTAGGCAAGCTTCGAACTCAGCAATCCTCCTGCCTCTGCCTCCCGAGTGCTAGGATTACAGGCGTGAGCCACCACGCCTGGCTAAGAAGGATTTTTGAGGTCTCTATTTCATACATATTAACTCGCTTGAATTTGCACATGGCCTTCTGTGACAGGTCACACTGACTTTCAGGAGGTTAGTCAAAACTATGCTCTTGGGTTATCTCTAGATGTCTTGACCATCGTGGGCTTCCCAACCTAATTTTTGATGGTTCCTTTTTGTGTTTGTCCTTCATCTTGTGGAGGGTCAATTAGGTTGACCATGACTATTAATACTATACCATGACTATTCACATGGTTGACAAGTGTTTGATGCAATTCTAACCAACTCTATCCTAGACTTAGGACAGATCATGTGACATGTAACAACACTGTGTCAATGATGACTGCATGTTTGATGGTGGTCCATAATTACTATATAACCTAGAGCAACCTTTGTTCTTATAAATATACTCCATGATATCTACACAATGACAAATTCCCTTAATGGTGCATTTCTCAGAACATGTTTCTGTAATTAAGTGACACATAAATGCATTAATTATTATGACACCAGGCTAGTTGGAGCTTAATATGGTTAATTAGAATGTGTCAACTTGGTTGGACCATGTAATGCCCAGACATCTAACTAAATGTTACACTGGGTGTGACTGGGAGGGTATTTCCAGAAGAGGTTGTGATTTCAACCAGTGGACTAAAAGAAAAGTGGATGGGACTTTCCAATGTGAGTGGGCTTTGCTTAATCTGTGGAGACCCTAAATCAACACAAAGGTAGAGGAAAGCTGGATACTCCCTCCCTCTGTCAGAGTTGGACGTGGATCTTCTGGTCTTGGTGTTTCTGGACCTCAGGGGTTCGGACTCAGACTGGAGTCTATACTGTCAGCTCGCCAGCTCTCAGGCTTTCAAACTATTGTGCTGGCTTCTAGCTCACAGACAGGAGATTGTGGGCCTTCTCAGCACCACAATAATGTGAACCACGATCTTACAACAAACTACACACACACACACACACACACACACACACACACACACACACTCCCTATTGATTCTGTATCTTTGGCAAAACCTAACACACAGCCTGAGGCTTCCCTAGCCAGTCTTACAGCAGCCACTGGATGGAGTAGAGGTAGCACATAAGTGAAGTCTCTTCCCCATCTCCAACCCAACCCAAGCCCCTTTTTATGCATGAGAAATTTGGGTCCCAGAAAAGATAAAATCATGGAAATGTGGTTCTTTATCCCAGCAGTTTCTTACCATTTCATTGTCTAACTAAAAAATCAGATACACATCCCTTAGACTTCCAAATTATGATTTTCAACTTAAAACCTTTATGTATTAACCTGATTATTTTATATTTTTTAAATAGCTCCCCAAGCTGTGTAGACACATGGAGGCTGTCATCCTCCTAGTGTGACTTACAACTTACTATACAGCCATTCTGCTCAGTAGTTTGCCAGACCCATCTGTTAGGCCATATAAAGGAAAATTTATATTAAGTGAGTTTTTAGAAACATCATTATGGCCTAAACTGAACATCATTTTATGGGAAAGAAAACATGTGTTGGCAATTTTACTTTTGATTTTTGGCTTGGGGCATTTAGAATTCTAGGGTTAAAATGGCGAACCCCTCCTCAGACCTCATCATACTCCTGCTGATGTTATTTCTGACATCTCCATTTTTGGGGTGAGGCTTCCATCTGAGCCTGAGTAAATGAAATGCTGGGCTCTTTGGAAACTTGAAATTGGTTTGACCTACTGTTTAAAAAGAACCGTTCTAAAACATCACACTCAACTCAGTTTATCTCATGTTAGTTTATTGGGATGAAATCTCTGCTACAGTTTGTGGAACAATGATAGTGTTACTTGGATGAAGATGAAAAGAAAAGAGTATTTCACATTTGGAATCACGTGAGGAAATAAGAGTAGAATCTATCTCTAGCTTGATGTCGTTGCTTCGAAGGAATATGTGTTAGATGCAAGGCACAGTACTGAGGAGTTTGAGGTAGAGGGGAATGACAGTTTCAGTTATGAAAATCATATGAGGTGTTGCATGGGCCCTCACAATGACTGTAGCACCTGGCTGTTGTTCCCACTTTGCAGAACAAAAAACTAAGGGTGAGAACATTGATATGCCCCAGGCCAGCGACAAGCAGATGAAGTTATCAATTTCCAGTACTGCCTTCCAGTTAATTAACTATCCTAGTGGGGATTCATAATAACTACTGTAGTTTTTTTTTCTTCCAGGTTGGAAAACTGTGATAAACTACAATATCAGATGCCCATTTTTGGATTCGGTCTTTAAATTGGGAGGAGCTGATTTTTTAAGGTTCTTTATATCTTCTAGATAGTGTTACTTTGTCTGAGGATCAGGTGGTAAAATTTTCTCCCAACTTATAGATTGTATTTTTGCTTTGTTTGTGGGTTCTTTCACTGTGCAGGAGCTTTTTGATAAGATGAGATGCCAACTGTAGATTCTTTCTGCTAGTTCCTGTGCTGCTGAGGTTTTATTCATAAAGTCTTTCTCTGTGCCAAGAGAGTCTCCAAGAGTTCTATTTAACCTCCAGCAGGCTTAATGTTTCTGTTTTAATTTTAGGCTTCTAATCCACTTTGATCTTAGTTTGGTGCATAGTGAAAGGCATGGATTTAGCTTTAATCTTTGGCAGGTTGAAATCCAGTTTTTCCATCACCATTTATTAAAGATACTCTCTTTCCTCCATTGAGGGTGTTTGGCTCCTTGTCAAATATAATGTGGCTTAGTAAGTCTGGAGTTGTTTCTGCAACTTCTAGTCTATTCCATTGATCCACAGGTCTGTTTCTTTGCCAGTACCATGCTGTTTTATCACAGCGGCTTTGTAATATAGTTTATGTTGGGGATTGTGATACTCCCTGCTATGTGCTTGTTGCTTAGAATTGCTTTTGCTATTCTAGGTCTCTTTTGGTTCCAGGTGAATTTTTGGATTATTTTCTTTAGCTCTGTGAAATATATTGTTGGGATTTCAATTGAGATCGCATTGAATCTATATAGTAGTTTTTTCAGTATGGCAATTTTGACAATATTGGTTCTTCCTATCCAGGAATAAGGGATGTCTTCCCATTTTCTGATGTCCTTTTCAATCTCCCTTTTCAGAGTGCTGTAGTTTTCAGAATAAAGGTCTTTCACCTCCTTTGCTAGATTGATTCCTAGATATTTCATTTTTTGGGGTGCTATTGTGAAAGAAACTGTTTCCTCTATTTGTCTCTCAGTGAGCCTATTATTTGTGTATAGGAAGGCTATTGATTTTTGGGTGTTTCTCTTGTACTCAGCTACTGTACTAAACCTGGTGATTAAGTTATGGAGTTTTTTGGCTGAGTTCATGGAATCTTCTATACAGAGTATCATGTCGTCAGCAAATAGTGGCAGTTTAACTACTCCCTTTCCTATCTTTATTCCGTTTATTTCTTTTTTTTGTGTGTAATTGCTGTGGCTAAAATTTCCAGCATTACATTGAATAGAAGTGGTGATGTTGGACATCCTTGCCTTGTTCCTGATTTTAGTGTGAAAGGTTTCAGTTTTTGACCATTTAGTATGATGCTGGCTACTGGTTTTTCATAAATAGCTTTTATCAGATTGAGATAAAGACCATCTATTCCAATTTTCTGTAGGTTTTAATCATGAATTGGTATTGGATTTTGTCAAATGCTTTTTCTGTATCTATTGAGATGATCACATGGTTTTTGTTCTCAACTCTGTTAATATTGTATATTACCTTTATTGATTTATATATATTGAACTATCTTTGCATTCCTGGGATGAATCCAACTTGGTCCAGTTGTATGATCTTCTTAATGATTCTCTGTAATCTGTTTGCTAGTATCTTTTTGGGGATTTTTGTATCCATATTCATTAGGAAGATTGGCTTGTAGTTCTCTTTTTTGATTGGGTCTCTCTCTCTCTCTCTCTCTCTCTCTCTCTCTCTCTCTCTCTCTCTCTGTCTCTCTCTGCTTTTGGAATAAAGGAATGAATTTGGGAGTCTTAGATCTTTTTCAGTTTCATTAAAGAGTTGGAAAAGTAGTGCCACTAGCTCTTCCCTAAATGTGGTGTAGAATTCAGCAGTGAAGCCTTCAAGACCAGGACTTTTCTTTGTTGGTAGGTTTTTAATTACATTTTTCAGATGAAGAAGTAAAGGCAGTTAAAAAACATAAAAATGTTCAACATCACTGGTCATTCAAGAGATGCAGATAAAAACGACTCTGAGATTCCATCTCTCTCTGGAAAGAATGACTGCTATCAAGAAATCAACCAAGAATAAGTGCTGGTGGGGGTGTGGGGAGAAAGGGACTCTTCTCCACTGTTGGGGATGTAGACTGGTGCAACCACTGTGGAAAAAAGTCCTACCTCAGAAAGGAAGGATTAGAGGTCCCATTTGACCCCACTATTTTCCTGCTAGGTATATGCATGAAATAATTAAAAGAATCATACCACAGGAACATGTGCATCCATGTTTTTTTTTTTTGAGACAGGGTCTCGCTTTGTAGTTCAGGCTGGCCCTGAGCTCACTATATAGCCCAGGCAAGCCGCCGCGAACTCAGCAATCCTCCTGCCTCTGCCTCCCGAGTGCTGGGATGACAGGCGTGAGCCACCACGCCCGGCACTGTGGTATGTGGTATTGATTGCTGGTGGGCGTGAGTCACCACGCCAGGACTGTATGTGGTTACCGGGGATCAAACTCAGGACCTTAAGCTTGCAAGGCAGGCTCCAGAACTTCTGAACTAAATCTCCAGCACAGTGCATGCATGTTTTTGGCAGGTCAATTTGTAATTGCTGACTCTTGTAAAGAGTCCAAAGGCCCATTAATGGGAGACTGGATAAAGAAGCTACATTTTAAAAATAAAATGGAGTATTACTCAGCCATAAATATGATAAACTTGAGTCATTTATACTCAAATGGATATACCTTAGTGATATACACATAAGCGAAATAAATAAAACATAGACATGCAAATTGTATTGTATTTCTTGTATGAGAAACTAAGGGTGTAAATGAGATCCAGAATGTATGAAAGATGTTGTGAAATAGGAAGAAAATGTTCAAAGGGAAAAGGGAAAGGAGGTAGGAGAAAATGAAGTGAAAGAAAAAATTCTTTTTAATAAAAAGTTGTATCTACTTAGAAGCATTCAGAATGTCAACAAAACAGCTACAATTCTTTTATTTTTGGAATTACAGTGTGGTATTCAGTTAACAGAACAACGATTCAAATAAGCTGCATCAGAGACAACTGAAGACGAACAAACTATTATCCCCATATAGAACTGACTTGTGCTGTGCACCGACAAGAACCTGCTTTAAATTTCCATCCCAATATACAGCCACCATACTGTACCATGCAAGGGTAGTGGCTATTGAAAATACCACCAGGACAGGGCTATCTAAAGGCACATTCTGTAGTGTGTTAATTATACCAAAAAAAAAAAGACACTGTATGGTTAAAAACAAGTCTTACACAGCCTTACACTTCAATTTTTTTCTTTAAAAGGAGCGAGCTGTGTACAGGGTACTTAAATGTTTTATAGGCAAGAAAAAAGGACTGTGCTAGAACCAACTTATTCATTATCATCATCATTTTCATCCACTTCGTCTTCCTCTTCTTCCTTCTTTTTCTTGCTTTTTTCAGCCTTGACACCTCCTTTTTCACAGTATCAGGTTTTCCTTTAGCTTGGTAGGCAGCAATGTCCTTTTCATACTTTGCCTTTAGTGTGGCAGCCTTTTTCTTGTAAAGCTTCTTGTCATCTGTTGCAGTATTGTTACACATTTTTCCCAGTTTCTTTGCAACATCACCAATGGAGAGGCCAGGATGTTCTCCTTTGGTTTGGTTAATACTCAGAACAGAACAAGAAGAATGCTGAAGGAGGTCTCCTGGGTGCATTGAGATCCTTGAACTTACTTTTTTTGTTTCTCCTTCAGAGGGATATAGGTTTTCACTTCTCTTTCATAACGAGCCTTGTCCACCTTTGCCATGACTTCAAATTTTCTCTTTAGCAGACATGGTCTTCCATCTCTCTGAGCACTTAGAAAACTCTGAGAAGTTAACGGAAGCATCTGGGTGCTTCTTCTTGTGCTCTTCTCAGCAAGTCTGTGCAGAGATGCACGTGATGACATTTTGCCTCTCTGTTCTTAGGATCTCCTTTGCCCGTGTTTACTTGTTTTCCTCAGTAAGACACAGAGTTGCTCGATGCCTGTCCAGCTCTCACTTGCCTTGGCACTGTCTCTATGGAGCTCAATGTACTGTAGTGGCTGTGAGAATGGGAGCCAGATGGAGCATCCTCACTGTGCTCTGTAACACACAGAAAAAATTTTATAGTAAAATAAATGGTAACAAAGCTTACATATATGGGGGTTGAGGGTGGTAGGGTGGGCAGGGGAAAAAGTGAGAATCAAGCTATGTCATGTATAGGTACAAATTTGCCATGTTGAATATGATCATAATGTACATGTAAAATGTATTAATAAACACAATTAAAAAATAAAGCACAGTAACTTTTACTCCCAAACCCTTGTTAATTGGAATATTGAAAACTTCACAGGCATAACATAAATTTTGACTATATTTTGAGTAATCATTAGAGCTATCATGTGTGGCCATGCTTAAGATTAAGTATCTCATTTTTCTATCCTCACAATAACTTGAAATGGGATAGGATTAGAATGAACCTTTCCACTTTACAGATTGGAGGCAGATGAAGAAGGTGACATAATTTGCCTCCAGTTCTGGGAAAGAGTGGCATTTAGTGCCAACACTCTACCTCTTCAATGTACTCTAGCTGATGGCCTTTCTTTTCTTTTTTCTTTTTCTTTTTTTTTTTTTGAGACAGGGTCTTGCTTTGTAGTTCAGGGTGGCCTTTGCTCACTATGTAGCCCAGGCAAGCCTCGAAATCAGCAGACCTCCTGCCTCTGTCTCCTGAGTGCTGGGATTACAGGTGTGAGCCATCACACCTGGCACTGTGGTATGTGGTACTGATTGCTAGTGGGAGTGAGTCGCCATGCCCAGTATTGTATATGGTTACCAGGGATTGAACAGGGTCCTTGTGCTTGCTAGGCAGCAGCTGGAACTACTGAGCTAAATCTTTAGCCCATAGCTAATGGCCTTTCATTTGCAATTTTTCTGAGACTCTTGTTTTTGATTTTTCATTACTGGGGGACAATGTCAGTTACCAGTCCCTTTCTTGGTTTCTTGCTGACTTTGTCTTTTTAGAGTCCATAGTCCTAATTTATTCCACTTTGGTTTGGATATCACTGAATTGAAATCTAATCCCTGGTACTTTTAGTTGAGAGACACCATCAACTATTAATCCTCTAAGTACAGTGTTTTTAAAAGAGACTCTGGAAGGGCAACAGCCTTTCAGATTCATGCAGTACATCAAAGCAGGTTAATGGGTGTTACTTCTCTCTCATTGTTGAGACACATATCTGACACTCAAAGTTAAAGGGGCAAAGATTTATTTGACTTATAGTTTGTAGAGGTTTCAGTCTATAATCTGTTGGCTCCAAGGCAGTGTGGTGCAGCAGACAGGACTGGCAGAGGAGAAACAGTTCATGGTGGAGAGAAGGCAGCAAAACAAGCAAGCAGGGGGCCTCACCCTTTTTTCTAACCTTTTTATCTTACCATGACTACTTAGGTGGGTAGCACTCACACCCTTAATCCTGGTGCTCTTGGTTCATTGTATAATGAATCACTTCCAGCATTCATCACATACTCTAGATCCAGCCATGTCTGAAAAAGCCTCATCTAGACCACATGAGGCTTTTGGGAGACTTCTAGAAACAAGCTATAACAATGAAGGAGGTAGTTTTGAGAAATCTCAAAGCTTCAAGACAGGCAGAGAAAACTGTGGCTTATGAGTTATAAGTGTTAGCATTTCTTGGGATTGTACTAGAAATGCAGAATCTGTGGCTTCCCTTAGAACTGTAGTGTGCATGTAAACAAGATCCACAGGTGATTTGGGGGTGCATCACAATTTGAGAGGTGCTAGTCTAATCCATACTCTGAGTTCCTTGTCTGAGTTCAGGCAGTGGACTGAGCTGGAACTGAAAGATGAACTTTAATCTCCTTGCAAATGATCAAGTATAAGAGGTAACTTAAGGCGAGAGCAGTAAAAAAATCCAATCAGGGCTTATAAGAGTTGGCAGTTTGTTGGGAAACGCAGTGGAGTGGTTCAAAACAGGTTCAAAAACAAATAAATGAGCCAGCTCCAGAGAGTGGTTGCTGAGCTAGCAAAAAATCTACCGGGGTCAAGTCAAACGCAAAGCATTTTAGCATTAGATAAGCAATATCTAGATTCATTCCCATGAGGGCACATGTAAAATAACCCAGTTTTTATTTGCAGGGGAGAGTTGGCCAGATTTTTTTCCCTCTGGGATGAAGTGCAGTCATTTTCCTTACAGCTCAGATCGCGAATCAACTATTTCCTCTGGAACTGAAATTGGAAGGTTTTCCCTGAGCAAAAAGCAATTTCGTTACCCTCTGATTTTTTTTTTCTTAGTGCAGGTCTGATGGGAGCTCAGCACTGGTCTGCTGTGCTCCTTTCTGCTCTGCAGAGTTGCTCCAAGCTGACCCGTTCTTCTTGCCAATGTCATCTTGCAGATGAATCTGAACCTCAGGATTGAGGGGAAAAAAGAAGCCCAGAAGTTGGCATTTTCTTAGCTTATCACACTGAGTTTTTGGCAAGCATTTCAGACTTTAAGTGTTTTAAATTTTCCATAATATGATTTACCTTGCTATCTCCTCCAGGGATGTTGAGTGAAGGTTAATGAGAAGATGCAGCTGCTTTGATCTCCTGGGGGAAAAAAAAGAAGCAGGTGATATACCAACACAATGACTAGATATAGGCAAGATCTCAAAGGGAGAAATGGTACCAAGACAATGTAATACAATACAATACAATACAATACAATATAATACAATACAATACAATACAATACAGTACAGTACAGCATAAGAAAATACAATAAGTACAGCATAAGACAATACAATACAGTACAGCATAAGATAATACAATACAGTACAGCATAAGACAATACAATACAGTACAATGCAAACAATGCAATGCAATGCAATATAGTACAATGCAATACAGTACAATCCAGCATACTAACTACCACCAGGCCCGTCTTACTTATAGGAATAGCTCTAAGAGTCGTTAAGACACATAAGAAATAAAGGAGGTGATCACTGTCTACTACACATCTGGCCATTTCCACCCTCCTGCTACAGACACTAATGCCTCCCCACTGCTTTCAGAATTACACCTCAAAATGTCAGTTTAAAAGTTACACCTCAAAATATCAGTTTTTAAGTTTTGATCTTTGTTGGTCTCTTCAAGCTCAACTTTCATCACTTCCCAGCTCCCTTTTTTTGAGACAGGGCCTCGCTTTGTAGTTCAGGCTGGCCCTGAGCTCACTATGTAGCCCAGGCAAGCCTCACACTCAGCAATCCTCCTGTCTCTGCCTCCTGAGTGCTGGGATTACAGGCGTGAGCCACCACGCCCGGCACTGTGGTATGTGGTATTGATGGCTGGTGCGCGTGAGTCACCATGCCCAGCATTGTATGTGGTTACTGGGGATCAAACTCAGGACCCTGTGCTTGCAAGGCAGGCGCAGGAACCACTGAGCTAAATCTCCAGCCTCCCCAGCTCCCTTTTGATCTAAGGCCTTTGTGTGTGCCTCGTCATAGCAAGATGTCTGTCCTTTCTGGCACTGCCTTACAGCATTTCCTTACTGATCCGTCACCACCTGGCTGGCTCTCATGACCTGTCAGTTCTCAGCTGAGATGTGTTCCTAGGAGAAGTCTCTTTTGGTCTCTTAAGCCTGGGAGGAGGTCTCTTTTGATCCCTTTTCATTATATGCTTAGAACTTTTCTCAATCTCCTGCTCATTCCTCCTCCTCCTTGCCCCTTAGGTCAATGGCTCTTCACCGTGGCTCCATTCTAGTCACCCAAAAGTGGACAGAAGACAGGGAGCGAGTAGTAACTGCTCTCCAGGTGCCTCCAGGGCACAGGTTGACTTGAGGACCATTGTCCCCCTAGGCTGTAGGCTCCTGAGAATGGGGACAGTGTGATATTGGCACACCAATGGCATGCAATGAATACATGAGGGCTGAGATTTTCATATTCTGGACTTTGGTTGGCAGCTCACTATGGAGCACCAGAGCCTTGGGTACCTAAGGCCAATGATACCTGAGATTCCCCTTCAGCAAAGATGTATTACTTTGAGTTTCAGGAAATGCAAACAAGGTACTAAGTAATCTCACTGTTCTCCACTATTAGTTTATTCTTTTCTTGGTAAGAAAATTTAGTTAGAAAGTCAAAGTAAGATTAGATAGGAAAAGGAAAGGATGCTGAAGGGTTTGAGGGATGTTTTTACTTGTCTGTGATAATCTGTTAAACATCAGTGTTTTATTATAATAAACTCTTCATTAGATATTCCGACATTTGACATAGTTTATCTGAAAGGGCTTTGAAATCAGAAGCAGCAATATTGTTACTGTCACTACACATCATGTATTCCCACTGTGCATCTTTAGGGTTGCATTAGATAGTAGGACTGTAAATGAGAACGGGGTAGGTAATGCACCTGTGGTAGAGTATGAGGGAGAATTGGGGTGCTGAGACTACAGAAATTCAGGATGTGGAGGAAGGAGAGCTGCCAACCTGCCCTTTCCCCCTGCATCCTGATGTCTCAAGGATGGAAATATCCTATTTATTCCCATTTCTTCAAGTCCCGCCACAATTCCCACACCTTGGAAGTGTATCAGTGATCAAGATTAAAAAAAAAATGGACCATTGGTTAGTCAGCTTCTCTGAGGCAGGTGATCCAAAACATAAAAATATTTAGTAGAAGAATTAAAAGTAAAAATCAACTTCAGGGAAGAACACAATCCACAGCAGAACTTTGGGAACACTGTGTCCACAGTCACTCTGAGGACTCTTGACAAGGAGACTTCAGTGCCCTGGGTGACTCACCTTTGCTTTTCTTTTGTGGACTGGGTTTGTTCTTTATTTCCACAGGTGGGCTGGCACCTGCAGTGGGTACAAGGGTAGCTGGGGCACTGAACTCACTCCACAGAGGTCAGGTCTGTCCATCTTGAGCTTGTGTCCTACCAGTCCCTGGGAAAATTTCTGACCAGCCCAAGAGAGCAGAGGGGTGACCACTGAGGCCAGCAACAGGGCTGCATCTGGAAGAGCATGGGATGATGGGGAGGCTTCTGCAGAGAATAGTAGGACAGTACCTTGTTCTTAGAAGAGTACTGTGTTGGCAGGAGATCACTATAGGACCCTCCTGCCTCCATCAGGATAGATGGCCTAAGAAGCTGTTTTTCAAGTGTAGATTTTTTGGAAAAGTATGAGATATGATAGAAAATATTGTTCAGATTTAAAAAATTTATGGTCATGATTGCCTGGATGTCCTCAGTCAATCCAAAATATTTCCCTTTCATGGTCATTTGGACCTTGGGGAAGAGTCAGAAGTTGCATGGTGTCAGATCTAGCAAATGAAGTAGATGAGGACCCATTGCTTTGTTTTTCCAAAACCATGTTTGTGTTTCTAGTGGATGGCACTTGGGAGCTGCGGTCAATGTTTTTGATTACATCTTGTAAAGACACTTAAGAAAGAGGACTTGCCGAACTGCTCCAGAAAGTGGCAAACATGATGAGAAAAGTGATATAAGAAGTGAAGAGAAGTACTTTGAGGGAGATTTATGGCAATGTGTCTTACTGTAATAATTTAAAAAATTAAACACTATTTTTAATTGCTTATGCACAGGAAGATCTAGATCCCTCACTTCAAATAATTTGAATTCCAACAAAGAAGGAAAAAATGCAATACAGGCAAATAGTAGGCTAAAACTCCATTCATTTAGCAGTGATGTTTTATTTGCTTTTAGATTTCTACTTAAATTAGGATGAGATTCATTCCAGTGTTTCTCCAGTGTGTTATGGAGACTTTATGGTGATAACTTCTGGCCTGAATGAAATAGTCAGTATTTGGAAATAGCTATTCTGACTCGTTATGAGTTGCACTTGGTTCTAGTAGAGTTTTGGCAGCTCTGTTCAATGACTGGTGTTTCCTGCAGCACTGGGGTCAATGGCTCTGTGGCTGAAGAAGGCTGTGTTAATCCAGGGATCTGTGTGCAGACCAAATATGACCAGGCACTTCTTTTAGTTGGATGTGGGACAGTGAGACGCTTGAACAATTTTTTTGTTTCTGATTTTTTGGAACTTTCTGTTTATTGCAAACAAAGGACTTTAAAATAGTCTTGGAAAAAAAAAAAGGGAGGCCTTTGGCTGAACTTTGACCACCCATTACTAGTTTGTTGGTTTTTTCAGGCAGTCCAGAATGCCAAAAACAAAGCTAAGAAGGTATTGCCCCAACCAATAGACTGCGTAAGATGCATCTGTAGGTGGTAGAGGAAGAAAGGAGAAGGAGAGATTCCTGATCTTGGAGGGTGGCTGTAAGAGTTTGGGATGGAAAACATGGTGTGAGGAACAGACGTCGCTGAGTCTCTTTTATAGGAGATAAAACACTGGGACCAGGTACAGATTACAGAGAATTCTGGAAGAGGAAGGGTTGAGAGCTGGGTCCAAAACATGGACAGAATAGATCTCAGGAGACTGAGGGGAGCTGTCAGCAGGAGAACTGGGCCAAGCATACAAATGGCAGTAGGACAAATGGAGTGGAAGTGGACAGCTTTACATTTTCTCAATTGTCTCTTGCAGGCCAGTGATCCAGGAAAACACACAGGCAGCATACTCCAATAACTCATTTTAACAGGACGACTTTCCTGTGGTAGGCTTTGCAGACAGAGTTCCAATACAAATTGCTTCTGAGTTCTGTCACATTTTAAATAGGGTTTTGGGGCAGATTTGCAGTTTAAAGTAGCAAGAGTTTTAAAAATTGCTATTTAAGCTTTCTGCCATTCAGTTGAGACCAGAAGCCTGCAGGACCCTATTTCTGTGTGGGAGAATCTGGGTAAGCTCCGTGGAGGTCATGCAGTGACATCTGCCACTGGCCAGCAGCCCTCCTGCCATTGGGACCAGACCAGAAAACCGCGGGACCTCCATTCCTGTGTGAGTGAGTCTGGGTAAGCGCTCATTAGGTCCTGCAGTGAATTTTGGTGCTGGTCAGCAGAACAGAAATGTGGAAATAAAACAAAAAACAAAAAACCCAGAAACAAAAATTATCACCACAGGGGAATTAAGAGAAAAGGGAAATTGAGCAAACTGAAGCTCAGGACTCTCTGAGCTGGTAACAACAGCAGATCTAGTAAAATGGAAATCGGAACTGATCTCTGAGATGAAAACAGAGATACCGTCTGCAGTGAAAGATGTGATTAAAGATCAGGGACATGATAGAATCTGAAATAATAAAAGGAATGGAACCTTTTAAACAGCTTCAAGTAGAGTTCCAGGTGTTTAAAAATGAGAACAAAAGTTTGAGAAGTAGGATGAATGAAGCTCAGGACCAAATTTTAGAACTAGAGGACAGGATCGCAGCCAATGAACAAGAAAGACATAACTTACAGAAAATGGCAAGGGATCATGAAAAATCATTCCAATACCTCATAGATTATTCAAAGAAGAAGAAAATAAGACTGATTGGAGTCACTCAGGAAGCAAGGAGACAGTGCAAAAGACATAAAAAAGCTGTTAAGGGTAGAAAACTTCACAGGTAAAGTAAAAAAAACTGACATACAGATAAGTGAGACATATGGAGTCCAAAAGGCCATGATATAAAAAAAAATCTACACCTAGGCATATAATTATCAAGATTCCAGATATCCAACAAAAGAACAAAATAGTGAAAATAGTTAGAGAAAAGAAAAAGTCACATACAAAGGAAAGCCCATCAGGATCACAGCAGACTTTTCAGTGCAAACGCTCAATGCAAGGATAGCCTGGAGTGAAGTGTCTTAAATCTTGGAGGAAAACAACTCCGACCTAGATTGATGTATTGTGCAAAACCATCGTTCAAAATTGATGGGGAAATAGGATACTTCCATGGAAAAGAACACCTGAAAAACTTCACAAATACAAAACCTGCACTCTAAAAAATTCTGAAGAATATCTTGGAAAAGAAACAGTGAAAGTCGCAAGCTCATGAGACCCAGCAGAGTGAACTCAGTGGGCAAGACAAAAAACTGAATGTGAAGAGGGAAAACAAAGAAAAAAAGAGCCAAGAACAGGAAAACACCATGAAAGGTGTAAATCAGGCTATATCAGTCATAACCATTAGTGTCAATGGCCTCAATGCACAATTAAAAGACAGAGAATGGCAGAATGTATTAAGTAATAAGAGCCTATAATATGCTGCATACAAGAAACACATCTAATTCAGACAGAAAGCCATAGAGTGAAAGTAAAAGGATGGAAAACAATTCTCTATGTGACAGCAAATTTCAAAAAAGCAGGAGTGGCTATTTTATTCACAGAAAAAGTAGATTTCAGACAAAAACTGATTACAAGAGACAAAGACATTATATCCTTATATAGGGAACAGTCCAAGGGAAAGATTACATTCATAAATACTTATGTGCCGAATTCCAGTGCATCCAACTATATAAAACAATTATTAATGGAGATGAAAAGCCAAATAAGCACTAATACAACAGTAGTAGGGGACTTCAGTACTCTGCTGTCACAGCTAGACAGATTGACTGGACAAAAATATAAATAATGAAATACTTGAACTGAACCAAACCTTTGATCAAATGTACTTAAATAGATGTCTACAGAGCATTTCACCCTACAAAATCAGAATATACATTGTTCACAGCTACTCATGGGTCATTCTCCAAAATAAACCACATCCTAGTTCATAGAACAGGTTTAAGTAATTGAAAAGGAATTGAAGTTATCCCCTGTATACTATCAGACCATAGTGCTTCGAAATTGGAGCGGAATAGCAAAATCCTCACAAACACATCCTCACAAACACATGGAAATTGAACAACATACTGCTGAACAACCAATGGGTCACAGGAGAAATTAAATAGTTTCTTCAGTTAAATGATAACCACAGTACAACAGGAATTTATGGGACACAATGAAAGCAATTCTATGAGGGAAGTTCATAGCAGTCAGTGCCTACACCAGGAAAACAGAACGAGCTCAAATAAACAATCTAATGCTGAACCTCAAGTTACTAGAAAAACAGGAGCAAGAGAAACCCAAAGCTCAAACTAGGGAGGAAATTATACAGATGAGAGCAGAAATTAATGCAATGGAGACTAAGAGAATGATACAAAATATCAAGGAATTGAATAGTTGGTTTTTTTTTTTTTTTTTTTTTTTTGCTTTTTGAGACAGGGTCTCGCTTTGTAGTTCAGGCTGGGCCTGAGCTCACTATGGTGCCCAGGCAAGCCGCCGTGAACTCAGCAATCCTCTTGTCTCTGCCTCCCGAGTGCTGGGATTACAGGCGTGAGCCACCATGTCCGGCATTAAACAGTTGGTTTTTTGAAAGGATAAACAAAATCGATAGACCCCTAGCCAACCTTATCAAACAAAGAAAGGAAAAGGCTCAAATCTATGCTATTAGGAATGAAAAGGAAAATCATCACAGATCCAGAAGTCCAGAGGATAATAAACATCTACTTTGAAAATCTGTACTCCAATAAGATGGACAGCATAGAAGAAATGGTAGATTCCTAGACACATACAAACTTCTAAAGTTGTACGAAGAAGATATAAAAATGTTAAGCTTCCCAATATCAATCTGTGAAATTGAACATGTAATGAAAAACCTACCCACAAAGAAAAGCCCTGGTCCTGATGGCTTTACCACTGAATCTTACAAAACTTTCAAGGAAGAGTTAACACCACTACTTCTCAAACTCTTTAATGAAAATGAAAGAGAAGTAGTGCTCCCAAATTCATTCCTGGAAGCAACCATTACATTGATTCCAAAAGTAGAGAAAGACTCAAACAAACAAACAAACAAAAAAAGAGAACTACAGGTCAATCTTCATAACGAACACTGATGCAAATATCCTCAATAAGACACTGGCAAATAGAATATAGAGAATCATTAAGAAGGTCATACACCTTGACCAAGTTGGATTCATCCCAGGGATACAAGAATGGTTCAACATATGTAAATCAATGAACATAATACACTACATTAACAGACTCAAGGATAAAAACCATATAGTTATCCCAGTAGATGCAGAGAAAGTGTTTTTGACAAAACCCAACACCGATTCATGATCAAAACCCTACAGAAAACTGGAATAGAGTGACTTTATCTCAACCTAATAAAAACTATATAGAAGAAAACAACAGCCAGCATCACCCTAGTCAAAACTGAAACCTTTCACACTAAGATCAGGAGCAGGACAAGGATGTCCACTTTCACCACTCCTGTTCAATATAGTGCTAGAAATGTTACCCACAGCAATTAGACAACAGAGAGAAATAAAATGAATAAAGACAGGAAAGGAAGAAACTGTTAAACTGTTACTGTTTGCTGATGACATGATACTCTATGGAGAAGATCCTAAAAATGCAACCAAAAGGCTGCTAGACTTAATGGCCAAAGTTAATAGCATAGCTAGATACTAGGTCAATGCTCAGAAACCAATGCCTTTGTATACACAAACAACAGACTCACTGAGAGAAATTGGTGAGTCAAGCCCTTTCACAATAGCATAAAAAAAAGAATGAAATATCTAGGTATCAATCTAACAAAGGAGGTGAAAGACCTCTACTCTGAAAAGGACAGGACTCTGAAAAAGGAGACAGAAAATGGAAAGACAGCCCTTGTTCCTGGGTAGGAAGAACCAATATCATCAAAATGGCTATATTCCCATAACTCCTGTGTAGATTCAATGCAATCCCCATTGAAATTCCAACACATTTCACAGATTTAGAGAAAATAATCCAAAAATGCATCTGGAATCACAAAAGACCTAGAGGAGCAAAGGAAATTCTAGGAAACAAGGATATGGCAGGGGGTATCACGATCCCCAACATGAAATTATACTACAAAACCACTGTATTAAAAACTTCATGGTACTGGCAAAGTAACAGACCTGAGGATCAGTGGAATAGATTAGAAGATCCAGAAACAACTCCAGGTACACTAAGCCATCTCATCTTTGACAAAGGATCGAAATATCCTCAATGGAGGAAAAATAGCCTCTTTACTAAATGGTGCTAGAAAAACTGGGCTTTAACTTGCCAAAGGATAAAGTGAGACCTATCTCTTTCACTATGTACTAAACTCCAATCAAAATGGATTAGAGACCTAAATATTAAAACAGAAACACTAAACTAACTGGAAGACAGGTTAGGTGGAACTCTTGGAGATGCCGGATTAGGGAAAGACTTTATTAACAAAACCTCTATAGCATGAGAACTAGAGGAAGCAATAAATGAATGGGATCACATCCTATTAAAAAGCTTCTTCACAGCAAAAGAAACTGCTGGCAGAGTGAAAAGACATCCAACAATATGGGGAAAAATTTTTACCAGCTGTTCCTCAGATAATGGGCTACTATCTAAACTATATAAAAAGCTTAAAGAAATCAATCTCCCCAAATTTAAATTAAAAAATGGGCAGCCGAGATGAACAAACACTTTTCAGAAGAAGTAAAAGCAGCTAAGAAACACATAAAGAAATGCTGAACATCACTGGTCATTCAAGAGATGCAGATGAAAACAACTCTGAGATTTCATCTCACTCCACAAAAAATGGCTGCTATCTCAAAATTAGCCAGCAACAAATGCTGGTGAGGCTGCAGGGAGAAAGGAACCCTTCTCCATTGTTGGTGGGAATGTAGACTGGTACAACCATTATGGATATCAGTGTGGAGATTCCTCAAGAAGCTAGGATTATAAAAAAAACCCACATCTTCTTTATCAAATCTCCAGTTGATGGGCATCTGGGTTGTTTCCAAGATTGGGCTATCACAAACTTAGCTGCTATGGACATGGGTGCACATATGTTTTTATGATATGATTTTCTAAATTCTTTAGATGTTGTGGGGTGGGTAGGGATATGGGTAAAAATGAGAATTAACTCCTGGCATATACTGGTACAAATTCCCCAATGTTGAGTGTGATTGTGAGCCATATGTAAAATGTACCAATAAAGAGTTCACTTTAAAAAAAAGCTAGGATTAAATGTCCCATTTGCTCCTGCTAATCCCCTGCTAAGGATATACACAAAAGAGTTAAAAGATTCATATCATAGTGACATATGTGCAACCATGTTTATAGCAGCTCAGTTTGTAATAGCTAAATCTTGGAAACAACCCACATGTCCATCAAATGGAGACTGGATAAAGAAGATGTGTATGTGTGTTTTTTTAAATAAAATGGAATATTAGTCTTCCATAAAGCATGATAAGTTTAAATCTTTCATACTCAAATTGACATACCTTGAGGACATACTCATAAATGAAATAAATAGGTCACAGTTGTGAAAATACCATATCTTTTCTCTGATATGAGAAACTGAAAATGTATATGTGTTCTAGAATGTATGATAGATATTGTAAAATAACAAGTATTCAAAAGGAAATTGGAGGTAAGGATAAGTAACAATGGGAAATAAAAAATTGTGATGGTAAAAAAAAAAAGGAAACAAAGCTTATGTATATAGGGGTTGGGAGATTGTAGGCCAGATAGTGGAATGGAAAAAATGAGGATCAAGTCATGCCATACAGTAGTACAAATTCTAAATGTTGAGTGTTATCATGATGTATCTATAAAATGTACCTATTTACAATTAAAAAATTGCTATGTAAAGGAAACAGTCCATGGATGATTCTGCCCTCAGCTAGCATAATTGCTTGCAAGGGGGCAAAAGGTTTTTGTATCACTAAATGAAAATATGTCATTGTAAAGGGAGATGGCTCTCACGACCAACCTCACACTCATGACTGGAAGTGGAGGGCAAACCAGAGAGGGCCAGGGATTCAGCTCAGTGGTTCCAACAGCTGCCTGGAAAGTGCAAGGTCCTGAGTTGGATCCCCATTACCACATACCACAGTGCTGGGGGTGGTGGCTCACGGCTGAAATCCCAGCGCTGGGGAGGCAGAGGCAGAAGGACTGCTGTGAGTCGAGGCTTGCCTGGGCTACATAGTGAGTTTAGGGCCAGCCTGAACTACAAAGTGAGATCCTGTCTCAAAAAAAAAAAGGCAAACTGGAGAGTGACTCAGGAGGCTCAGTGTAGACAACTGAGGTGGATGGAGGGTGTGTGTGTGTGTGTGTGGACAGAGAGAGAGGGAGGAGTGGAGAAGGAAGCAGAAGCAGCAACCAGTGAGCCAGAGCCTGGAGCTTGAGAAAAGATGATCAGCAGAAGACCCCTGCTAGACCTTTTGGTGGTGGTGGTGGGGTCCTCCTTTTAGAGAGCGACTTCTGTAACCGGAAATTGGCCATCTTTTGTTTTTCTCATTTTATTAGCAATACTGCCAAAGAATGTTAGCTCTTAAGTAACAGTGACTGGTCACTTCTGTAAGATGTTAGTTTTTATCATCCATTTTAGTGACCTAAGGGAAATGAGAGAGAGAGACACACACACACAGAGATAGAGATAGAAGGAGAGAGGGGAACAGAGGGAGACAGAGAGAGACAAAGAGACAGAATATGTGTGTTACTGGGGATTGAATCAGGGACTTTGCACTGAGGTCTTTCTGCAGGTTTTTTTCCTTTCCTTTTCTTTTTTTTTGAGGCAGGGTCTTCTATGTCACTAGGTTGCTGAGGATGGTCTCCAACTTGTGACCCTCCTGCCTCAGCCTCCCCATATACACAAATTAAGGTTTTTAAAAAGTTTTGATTTTACAGTACATTTGGGGTGCATATTTGTAGCTCCCACAAACAATCGATTGAAATATCTCAGGAAAAGTTGTCACTGTACTGTACATATGCACATTTTTCCTTCCCTTTTCATTATAATCTGAGACAGTACAGTCTAAGAGTCTCTACCGTAGCTTTTACGTTGTGGTAGGTGTTCGAAGTGGTCTAGAGAGGACTGAAGTTTGGGAGAGGATGAGTGTAGCTTACACACGAGTACTGGACCACTGTGGACGAGGGAGGAAGCATCCTTGGATGTTGGCATTCACAGGCGTCCTGATGCCAGTTCTCTGTGGATGCCCAGGGATGAGTGCATTTGGCTTTCACCTGTCCCTTGGAGCTCAGAGGTAGACGAGCTGTTCCCTAATGATTCCTGTAGGGCCACTTAAGTGATGGCGCACAGCACTCTGGGTAGGGACTGTGGCGAGTCAGGGCAGAAGGGCTGTCGGTCCTGTGTGCGGGGAGAAGAGAACGGCAGCAGGGGCCATTTGGAAGCCATGCTGCGGCTTCCTCAGCTGGGTGGCAGAGTTGAGGATTCCAGGCCAGCAACACCCGAGGAGAAAAAGGGGAAGATTTCCCACCCCCTGCTGGAAAAAATTTAAATATAACTTTAACTTTAAAAGATTCACTTAAAAAAAATTTTTTTTGAGACAGGGTCTCACTTTGTAGTCACTTAAAATTTTAATTGACATAATAACTGTACCTATTTGTGGGATGTGGAGTAATATTTCAGTAAAGCACAGTATAGGGTTACGGTGACTAAATCAGGGTAATTGTCCTATCCATCGCGTTGCATGTCGGTAATTTCTTTCACAACCTTGCCCACCAGGTACTTTGAAATATACAGCTGATTATTGTCGGATGTAGCTGTGCTACGTGCTATGTGCTACGGAACATTAGAAGTTGCTCCTCCTCTCTGTCTACTTGCCAATCAACCTCGTTCCTCCCCTCCCACTTCCTGGCCTCTGATAAATGCTAATGTACTCTACATTTAGGAGATCAACTCTTCTAGTTTCCATCTCTAGGTGAGGACATGCCCTACGTATCTCTGCTCCTGACTTATTTTACTTAACACAATGTATTCCAGGCACATCTTTTTAGGGGAAGCTTAGTTTGACTTCGTATCTTGGCTCTTGTGCATAGCTCGGGAATGAATATGGGAATGCAGATATCTCTCGATACACTGATTTCTTTTCCTTTCTACATTACCCAGGAGAAGAATTGATTGGTCTTACTATAATTCTAATGTAACTTTTTATAAATGAAAACTTAAAAAATTCTGACATATTGAAATATTAGCATTCTGATTTTCTCTGTGCCTGATTCACGGTCAAGACTTACTACTGTCTTGCCATATTTGCTTTAGTTCTCTTTCTTAATGTAGGATTTAAAATTTTTACTGCTTGTTTTATTGTTGCTTGTGGAAACATTTGCATACAAGTTGCAGAATATCAAGCCATTTGAATCCTGTGGACTTAAGTATCTAATTCCCAGCTGCAGGCTGCCATCACTCAAGCAGGAAAGCTGAGGGACTCAGAGCGCCCAGGTGGCTGGTAGCAGAGCTGCAAAGAAGAGGACAGGACACCCCATCTCAGTAATTCTCTCTCCCCCACACTGCTGCAGTAGAAGCCCTATGTCCGTTTCCATCTCTCCGCTTTCCCGGAGAATGTGACCGTCCTTCCCAGGGTCCCTGTCCTTGTCACGGACACATCCTTTCTCTCCAGGCTCTTCCGTCCTCGCCAGGGATTTGTCCTGCGTTCTCTTTTCTCCAATGCCTCTTCCTTTCGTTCTGAGAAGCCTGTTTTTGCTGCTTCTTCCCCAGAGCAGCACCCACTGGGGTACCATGTTCGGACAGGAAGGAGGAGGAGAGGAGGGAGGAGTGGTGCTTGGAAGAAAAACTGGCCTCTGGTGCCCTTTAGTGCAAATCAAGGCCTGGGGTGGGCTCCCCGTCTTGGACTAGCCTGGGTGGTCCCTCACTCTGCTGAGCTGCACTGCCAGTCTGTACAACCGCCTGTACATCCGTTTCAGTTCACACCTCCGATTCCTATTTACTTCTCTTCCGGTCTCCATCTCTTTCGTTGTCTCTTCCTGCTTCCTCTGTCTCCCTTAATCGCTGCTTGTCGTGCTCTCCTCCAGTCTACCTCCCTCATTTCCCATCTTTTCTCCCTCTCAATCGAAGGATGTTGAGCTTTGAGGAGCTGTCGAAGCATGGACGGTTTACACTGTTCAGCAGAATCACTGTTCAGTGAGGGCTGTGCGTGTCCAGACACCATCTGAGAAGCACTTTGGGGCCTTTTAAAGGAAGGCGGTGTGTGTGGCTCTGAAGAGTAACATTGTCAATTATGGATAAGGAAAAGGACATAAACTGCCTCGTGATTTTATGCTTGTTTCTATTTGGGCGTAAGTGCTCACAGAATAAATGGAGATCCTTCCCATTAGTGGGACTCATTATTTACCACACAGCCCCTCTATTTCTTGTGGGCTTCTCAGGAAGAAGTGTTCTTTCCCATGCCAGTTAAAGTGTCAGGAAAAGGCAGAGCTGCATTGTAGAGTCTAGCTGGGCCAGTCTGCTCCCCATGAGCCTGAGCACCCTAGTGTCCATTGCAGTCACGGTTTCCGCCAGGTGAGGAAAACTTTGGCCAAGGAACTGGGAGCCGCATGGCATCTCCCCATGAGGACCTTCCAGGGTAACCAGTGGACTTCTAAATGCACCCCCCCCAGCTTATAACTCATCTCCAGACTGGTTCTCTGGGTATTGATACACAGGATCTGGTGGCCTCATAGCACCTGATGTGCATGAAACAAGGTCAGTGGGATATTTTCTTGTTGGCTGTAACAGAAATGCATGTCTGAGTGTGTAGGTAGCTTCTGTATCGGGTGCTGACATTCAGAAGAGCAATTTATAATACAGTCTTGTAGGGTTTGCAGTATGCAAATTCAACGTTAGGTCGTTACGAAGTGATTTGCCCTGTCTTCCATGAGAAACCTCTGCAGGAAATCCTTGGTTAAAGCAGATTATTTAGATTCACTGTGAGGAATGTTATACATGCTCCTAGTTAGCCCCCGCCCCCTCAGTGCTGAGTCTGAAAGGGGCTTGCGCAGTTGGCTGAAGATAACTGAGAGCAGGAGGCAGGCAATAGGTGTGTGGATTGTTGTTTTGTAGCGGGCTGACTTTTAGAAAGGAGTATTTGCTTGTATGCTTATCCTTTAAGGGGAAACCCAGGACTCTGAGGTGAGAGATTCTTAGGTTCAATTCTGGCACTCTTCATATCCAAAAAGAAATAAAACAATCCTGTGGAGGTAAACTACTCATTTCCTTCCTCTTTCCTTTCCTTTTATCTCTGTCTCTTTTTCTTCCTCAGCATGGTTTCCAGGACGTTGGAATGTGGACTCGAAGCCCGAGGAGGGAGATTCTTCAGGGACACCCCTCCCATGGGTCAGCCAGGCGTCTTGTTAAGATTCTGCATCTGTCTTTGTCCAGCACCAGCCCTGAGACTTGGCTTAACACTTGGCTGATTCTCGCTAAGAATCCTTTCATGGAAAAGCACCCTGGAACAATGCGGACTTTACTGAAGAGTCTTAAGGTGCAGAGCAGGCAATTTACACCTGACAATTCACAGAAAATAAATTAAAAATTTCTTGTTAGATGCTTCCGATCCCTGGAAGCCAGCTTCGTTTCCTTCCCCTACACAGCAGTGACCACTTCCCTGCTTCTCCCTTCCATCACTTTCCCATTGATCTCTTCCCAGCCCTGCCCGATCCCTAGCTGCAGTCTGTTCACCTGGTCGTGTTGGTGAGCACATCCAGGATGGGCCCCGGTGGTCAGCTAGTAGGAAATCTTTTGTTACTTGGGCACCCAGTGGTGGGAATACTTGATGTGGGACCTTATGAAGATGAGAATTGGAGTGTAGACTGGCAGGGTCTGCCTTATTCTGTGGTGAGAACTGTCTAGAACTGCTCAGAAAAGTGATCATATTCAATTATTTCTTAAGGCTACGCTATTTCTCATTTCATATTAATGCCTCGGCTCCGCTTACTGTATGACTGGTGCTAAATGGTCTAGTTTGATTCTGTTGTATTTCCTTTCTTTCTCTTGCTCTCCCTTCCTTTGCCTCTCTTCCTCTCTCCTCCGTTCCCCCTCCTCCTTCCTCCCTTTCCTTCTCCTGAGGATTGAACCCAGGACCTTTACACTGAGCTATATCCCTGGCCATTTCATTTTCAATTTAAGATTGGGCCTTGCTAAGTTGCCCAGACTGGGTTTGAACTTGTGATGCTCCTCATGATTCTTGTGCCTCAGCCTCTCAGAGTGCTGGAATCACAGGTGTGTGTCACTGTGCCTAGCTCTGATTCTATTTCTTTCCATCTCTTTCTGGTCTTGTCCCTAACACTAAGGAGGAATGCCCTCTTCTAGCCTCACTTCTCTAGTTTTTAGTTAATGCTCCTTATTTTCAGGAATGGCTGTAACTCTGTGGACTGGTCACCATCCCCTCCTTTTCTTGTTTGCAATCGCTCTGGCAAATTGCCCCGTGGGATCAGAGTTCTGCATATTCTAGTGCCTGGAGTTGGAAGATGTAATGTGGATCCCCTAATTGTGTCATTTGTTGGCACAGCTGTTGAAAATCATTATAAATTCTACCCTTCTCCTATTATAGCAGGTTTACATATTACAAAGCAATGACTTCATGTTAAATTTCCTCTGAGTTATGGGAGCTGAAATAATAGCATAGACTCAGCACCACAAATGTGATGAAAAATGCTCACTGTAGTTATACAAGTATCTTGAGAGCTGTTAGTTATATTTCTATCCTACAAATTCCCCTTCTCCACTGATAATGTGTTGATAGGACACCCTGTTGATAACAATATTCATTTAGGAAACAGAATAACCAATAGAATAAGCAATATTTATTAAACGTAGTACTATGGAAATCAGTATGTGAGCTAGAAAAAACGAAGGGAAAATTCAGGAGCAGGTGATAAAGATAACTTTGAGGAAAAACCTGAAATCATCACCTAGCCATCCAAACTGTAAGTCACAGATTACCAGCCAGAGCCCTGGGTACATGTTAAATATTATGCAGGCCTTTATTTTAGCCTGGAAATACTTGGTTTTCTTTCTCCCCATCACATCAGAACTCTGGATTTTTCTTCACATACTTAATGTCAATGTTTCCTTTCCAAATGGTGATATGACACGAGGTAATTTTGACTCCTGCATTCAAAAAGCAGGTGACTTTGGACAAGCTTTGAGTTATGTCTTTTAGTAACACTGCAAGGGGCTGCTCATTCCGCAGGCGGTCATACGGCACCTAAGGCAAGCTCACCGAACTTGTGCCTGTCAATCCTGCCCAAGTGTGATGCTGGCCTTGACCTCAGATATTTGTAAGTAGTCATTTTCTCTTCTTACATAGTCAGTTCCTTCCCTCTCTTAAGCTTTGCCTCAGTGGACTATAACACCTTGGTTTATCATTCTTTTCCTATTTTTTTATTTTTTATTTTTGAAGTACTGGAGATCAAACTGAGGATTTTGTGCTTGCCAGGCAGGTGTGATGCCACTGAGCTACATTCTCATGGCCCTAATCTTTATAATTGTGTGTAATTTTTGAAAGTTGCATATGTGTGTGTGTGTGTGTGTGTGTGTGTGTGTGAAGGTATAAAGGGAATTTATTTATGAGCATGAGTGAAAGCAAATGGAGATGGCCAGGAACACTTACTCTCGCTGCTCACACCCCGTAGACCCTCCTGCATTGCCCACGGATTGTTTCACACCCAGCCGTGGCTGTGGATACCCCAACACATTGGACCACACACTCTACATAAAGTGCCAGGAGGGGGGAAAAGCCACTAGCAACGTGGAAACTCACGTATTTTCAATCTGTAAGTATGGAGTGAGGCATCATCAAGTCTCTCTCAAGGGACATGGTATTGAAGTTTAAAATTCAGGCCAAGTTGGGTTTAGCCTCGAGTCTTTAATAGCCAATACATGTAGAGAAAGTAGGAAAGCCACAGACTGACCAGATCCAACAATTTAAGAGTTTCAAGGAGCACTGCCTGACTGTAGGGGGTGTACCTCGGGGTGGAGTGAGAAGGACACGACTGTGTCTTCACTAGGTATCAGTCCAAGGCTGCAGGACTTCCTATCCCTGAGTTCTTCCTTAGGACATTCACCTCGGTTTCTGACTGTGCATTCCTGAGTGTAATTTCATCTTTTTCCCAAGACTACCAGCTCTGCGAGATTAGGGGCCATGTCTAATGCAGTGCTGGCACAAGGAGCCTTTCCACTAGAGAAGTGTAGAAGAGACGGAAGCTCTGACAAGTGTGTATTTTAAGTATCAATTGACTGCTAAGCAGAAAGCAAACAAATCATTACCGAATTGTAGCTAGGGAAGAACGTTGCTAATATGTGTGTAATTTGGATTCATACATTTTCTGTCAAACCTTAATTAAGTTTTCTTATCTAATTTGTTTTCAAACAAAATGACTTCATATGGATTTTGAGTTTGTATGTCCTGGAATTTTAGTAACAACCTGGTATGAAATCAGAATTTGCCCGGCCAACAAGAGAGTGCAGTTGTAGATTTTAATATTTTTCAAGACAGTAAATTCAGGCTGCCCTTTAATGCAAAGACAAAATATTTAATTGTTTTAAACCTATCTATATTTTCAGCTGTATCACAATGAAATATTATTATGCTTTGTGGAAGGAGATGAAATACAGAGTCAAGCAGGAATGAACCAGAAATTACTTGGAAAATGATGATAGAAAACAAACGATATGATTGAAGAAATAAAAATACTTGAAATCCATTGATTGCATGCTGAATGAGAAATCAAATAATGACATGAATAAAACCTCACGGACAAACTCTGAGAGCCACCTCAGTAGATGAAAAAGGACGGGGACGAAATCAAATACAATTCACTTGTGCTGAAAAACAACCTTTAGCAGCAATGTTTCATAGCTCAGTTAATATAAAATAAATCATTATTTGAAAAGAGAGAAAGAAAGAAAGCTCTCCTTATTATATCACATCAATAATGCATTTTCTCCGAACTCGTCAGGGCTCGTTCCATAAAGGCCCAGAAGCAGAGAGAAATCATCCTTTACGTCTGTGTCTGTCTTCCTGCCTCAGATGTGCACTTCATTATTCTGTTTTGACTCAACCAATAAAAATCCTCATGAGGTTTCAATGTAGATGAATCTAATCATTCTGTGTAGCAGTCGGAAACAAGTCAGAACAAAAAGGAGCAATGAACAACCTCTTCCCATTTTGACTCCCAAGCCCATCCTCCTTCATGCTTTTTAATTTAATGCATCCAGACACTTAGGCCAAGTCTCCACTTCGTTTTATCTTTGCAGAAATGGCCATAGACAATGTGTGCACTTCTATTTCATTAACGTTTGCACTGAATATGTGCGAACATTATAGGCGCCCCCATGTGTAAGGAGTTGTTGAGGGGGATCCAGATTCCTAAACTCTTTGGGGTTTGTTCTCCTTGTTGGAAAGAAGGGTGAGAATCTTAGGATTTAATGAGAAGATCCAATGAGATGTCTGGAGCACATGGGAGATGCTTCCATTCATTAATCAGTTATGACCATGAACAGTAGATTTGCGGCACAATCTCGGTGCTGCCTGGAGAAACTCAGAGTGGGAAGGACAAGCAAACAGAAAGTGGAATAGACTGTGATGAATGCAGTGAAACGGCTGGGCTTAGGGTACCTGGCCCATTAAGGCAAGGAGCTGCTTCAGCAGAAGAGCTTGAGAAAGTGAGGCAGGGACACATGGGCTGGGGTGAATACCAAAGGGCAGGGAGAGCTTTGCTGTTTGCAGAGAGCTGATAGTAGTTCTGTCCAGCCTTGGGCTATATGCTGTAGAAGAGACCGCCAAAGCATCAGTTTAGGCGAGCATGTTCTAGATAATGATGAGCTTATGTATCTCCTGATAGATATTGGACTTTATCTCAAGGGTCACAGACAGTGTCTGAGTGCTCTTTTTAAAATAGCATTTTGGGGGCTATTGATGTGGTTTATTGGTAGAGTACTAGTCTATTATATGCAGACCCTAGATTTCAACCCCAGCACCACAAAAACAAACAAAAACACATATTTTTAAATTCAGATTACAAAAGTTTCACTGGTTCATTGCAAGGAGAAACTGAAAAGCTTATAAAATTAATAAAAACCCCACATGGTCCTTCTACACAGAGGTACCCACTGCCACTCTGGGATACTATCATTCATACTAGGCTCGCACATTATGTTGGCTTTTGATGTTTCAGTCATTGCATATTCATTGCATGGTAAAGAAAACACAATAATTAAAAATATAAAATAAAACACACCAAAATCTTGTACATTCATTTTGCATTTATATAGCTATGAGAACGTACAAATTATCCTACCATTTATCTAAGAAAAGGGAAGATACAAATTTATATTTTTTTCTCATATTAATATTTATAAATCAATGGAAGAATAAAACCTAACACTAATAAGAATGGTTTTTTTCTCCAAAATTTGGAGAAAATAGAGTGAGAAGGACAAAGATGGAAAATAAACTTCTTAGGGGTATCTTATTTAGATTTAACTTTGGAATCCTATCTATCATATATAGATATATGACACCATATCATATATATAACTATAAATAAAATTAAATCTTTGTAATAAGAGACAAAATGAGCCTAATAACTCTGGATTGAGTTGATGGTTTTATAAAGGAGACAAAAGTTATTTCAAGTGATTCCAAAATAATGATTCAATGTAGTGTATGTCTTGAGGAATATATCCTAAGAAAGAAGGAATACTAAAATAATTTTAGACAGCTATGAGTGATCACAATGTTAATATTGTGATTATTCTAACTCAATATGTGTATATTTAGGTGTGTGCATTCACACACACACACACACATATATAGCATCAGGGTAAAGGAAATTACATTAAGCTGTTAGAATCTAATGTTTTCAATTAAAGGAGGTACAGGTATTGAGCCAAAGAAATTGCATATAAATCTGTAGTCTTAAATTTGAATTGGAAATATAAATCTGAAGACTATACACACCAAATGAAGTTTCTTTTATAACAATTACCTATTTTTAAAGTGTCCATTGAAAAGATCTAGAAAAATTACCAGCTCAGGGCAAATAATCATTGCACTGGTTAAGACTAAGGTCTCTAAACCCCAACTCTCATAAAAGGAATGAGGGCATTTGGAGAAATGGCTGGTTTCAGGTCTTTAATAACAAATGTGCAATGTGTAAGTCTGAAAAACTTTCAGGATGTTATTGAAAATCACTGGGGTCGCATCTTAAGGACTCAAACAACTTAAATTGATTCCTACTTATTTTACAAAATGTATACTGCAATCATTAGTGAGGATTACTAACTCCAATGAGTTGAAACATATTAAACATACTGAAATCCATGTATTCATAATGATGTTATGAGAAAAAACTCTTGAAAAACTTAATGAATACAATTAGAAGATGGTATAGAACTAATATTCCTGACAAGAGGTATACAAAGGAAAAAAATATTTATTCTGCAGTTTGCAGAGAAACTGTAAAGGTAATCAAATATATATATCTGCACAAACATACATTTTCATATTTGGCTAATAAAAATGTATTGTTTATAAAAGTACTCTAGGGGTTAGTTATCGGTGACTATTAACATTATTGACAAAAATCTCACAAAAAACTTTATGATGAATATACTGGGTTGAAAATAGTTGACTAGGGTGAATCTACAGACCAATTTTAATGTAAGACAAAAGACAGATATTGTATGCCTTACGATCAGATGCCAAAGTACAATTATGTAATCTTCCTGCCAAGGATCTAACCTGAACCCTGCCCAGCCTCTAAATCTGGCTACAACTGCCTGGGAAACATGAGATTAACCCTGCCCAGCAACATATCAATGAAATTCAGTGTGTGGAAGATTCCGTTAAAAAATTGGTCCACTTTCTTTCAAGGATAAATTGCAAATAAAAATACCAAGGAACTCAAGAAAGCTGAGGCAACAGAATCGTAAATGTGAGTCCTACTCAGGGAACTGGGTGACTTAATGAGATCTTGTCTTAAAACATAACAGAAGAGTTAAAATTTCGGTCTCTTTGAAGGTTCTGGGATTAACCTAGTGTCAACCAACCAGCCAACCAACCAACCAACCACATATCCAAACCGTGAGGTTAACTATGGATGAGAAGAGTCATGAGGGGTACAGCAAGCAATGCAAGGTGTACACCTTTGGATTTGGATTTTTTTTTTTTTTTTTGAGACAGGGTCTCACTTTGTAGTTCAGGCTGGCCCTGAGCTCACTATGTAGCCCAGGCAAGCCTCGAACTCAGCAATCCTCCTGCCTCTGCCTCCCGAGCGCTGGGATGACAGGCGTGAGCCACCACGCCCGGCACTGTGGTATGTGGTATTGATTGCTGGTGGGTGTGAGTCTCCACGCCCAGCATTGTATGTGGTTACCGGGATCGAACTCAGGACCTTGCATTTATGAGGCAGGCGCTGGAACCACTGAGCTAAATCTCCGGCCCTGGATTTGGATTTTTAAAAAACCAACTATTAAACAAAATAAAACATCTAGCCAGCAACAATAAAAACACATATGTGTAGCATGGGGGCATCTGAGTGAGATAGAAGAGAAACGAGGCCTGACTCTTCCCCTTCCTTTCTGACAGCCAGAAATGACAATAACCAATTAGCAGCTGTTGTGTCTTTCTCCCTGATCTCTGTTGTCTCCGTTAGGAGGCCTGGTGTGGATGACTCAGGTTTCTAGCACCTCTGGGGTGATTTTACTGTCCATCTTGAGGCTGCGCTGACCAGAGCCATGTCTCTACTCATAGCCGTGATGCCCCTGCCTTACTCTAGGCATTGCTGATGCTGCTGCCACCACTGTGAGGAGCAGCTGGGAGTCTGCTCCAGACCAGGCAGAGACTGGGAATATCCCCTAAGACCACAAGCCCAGAGTGTTGGGATCAGCACAGCCCGATCTCCTAGAGATAGTCCTCAAGAGCTGCTGTAGTCCCGAGTGCATCCCTGACCATTTTCATGGAGAACTGTCAGTCAAGCAGCTGCTCCTCAAGTTTCCCCAGCTGTTGCCATGACAACTGCTGTATCCTAGACTTCCTGCCTAGCCGAAGCCAATTGAAACAGGGACATATCCCACATGGCCCCACCCAAACTCCAGGTGACTCTTCCCTTCTGTCTTTTCTCTTAGAGTCCTCAAATAGGTCATTGAAATGGGTGAAACTGCCCATGCCCAGCCTACTTCTGCCTTATATAAGCAATGCCCCCCCACACCCCTTGGGTCTGTGGGGGAGGGCTTCCTCCTGTGCACCCCACTGTTCCGTGCTGCAGCACAGAACCCAATAGTCTCACTTGGGTTGTCCTGTTGTGTTCTAGTGCTTTTTATCTCAGGTGGTGTGGGCAGAGTGGTTTGCAACAAAAGAAGCTGATAACCACACTAGAGGCTACCAGCCCTGAAGAGTTCCAAAGACAAGAGACAGAGACCAGTGGAGACAGCAATGGCCAGCAGTGGTGACAGACAAGGGCGATGACCTCTGGAGAGCCCCAGAGGGGCAGGGAAAACTGCTGGAAGGGTTCGAAGGAGCCGCCAGGAGTGTCATGGGCCCCAGCTGGTGAGAAGCTGGTAGGGGAGAGGTCAGGACGCTAAGAGCTGTAACACTACGGGCGGAGAGTGCCCGGCTCTCAAAGCCCAGAGCAGTGAACACCAAGGGAGCTTCACTCTGCCAGTTTATGATTTCTTTCTGAATTGAACAAAACATCAGTTTAACTGATTTGTGCCCTGCTCACTGCCTGGATAGCTAAAGATACTAAGGAATGAGCGTCATTTTTCAGGTGTGACCAATTATCTCTTTTTAGGGTCAACACATTTGTGGATTAAGTGGTTTCATCTCGGCTATCTTCTTCAAAATAAATTTAGAAGAAAAAGGATAGTAGTATAAATGGAATAAGATAAGCTTTGTATTTAAAATTTGTGAACCTGAGTGATGGATATGTGGGATTTATTGTGCTATTCTACATTTTTGTATTGTTTTGGACTTTCCATTGTAAACAATGACAAAAATCTAGAGGGCTTCTCAGCAATGAAGCCAAAGAGCCTTTGGAGGGTAATGATCTAAGAGGCCCCATTAAACAAGTAGCCCTTATCACGACCCATGTAGTCCAGTTAGCTGTGGACATATCTGAATGATCAGGATATCTTAACAATGAGCACACTCTTGCTTGTCTTTTATTTGAGAACACTCCAGCGTAGCCAGAGAAAAAACATTTTTCCACCTTCAAACTGCAATCTGTTCTTGAAAGCTGCTCTTTTCTTTTTTAAAATTGATTTTCTTGGTACATTTTATATACACATCATGACCATAGTTGACATTGATAATTTGTACCATCACATGACACGAAATTCTCATTTTTTTCCCCGTTCCCCTGCCCACCCTACAACTCCCCGCCTTCTACACACATAAGCTTTGTTTCCTTTTTTTTTTAACCTTCAAATTAAAGAAGGGAAAGAAAAAACTTGATGGTAACTGCTCTTTTCTAAATCACATAAATAGGAAGCACACTGTCCTAAGTCTACACAGGCTCTGCTAGTCAGTCTGTAGCTCCCCATGTGTCAGAAATTTCTTCCCCTCACACATGTTGTACTTTGAGAAGCATTAATTAGTAGTTCATGAAATGGTTTCTTTAGGAAGAGCTTACTGCATTATAGTAGTGATACATTAGAGAAGAAAATGCATGCCTGACTAGTGTATAGTGTGGCAAATATATATTTATCAAATACACATACACAACACAACTTACAATAAATGCTTTTTCTGTG
>PVIC010008598.1:6617-21335 GCA_004025085.1 Thryonomys swinderianus
CCCCCCCCCCCCCCCCCCCCCCGCCGTGGGAGCAGAGCCTCGGCGCTGTCCACACTGGAGAACTCGCGGTGGTGCCGCGTGCTCAGGGTTAAATTTTGCCTTCTCCGGTAGTCATTCTGTGGTCCGGGGACCACTTCTTTCGAGTTTTCCCTTCAACCACGAAAAAACTTCTTTTTCTCTCATTAAAGGATCACTAGATTTTTTTTTAAATGGGTAGGATCTTAATTTGTGATGGGTGTGAAGAATCAGGACATATAGAAATCGTACATTCCTATTGGAAGATTATTAAAGAAACAGTAATGAGAAGATATTGTCAAAACTGCCCAAGTTTGCTGATGACCCATAGGCCCCAGCTGCCCACTTCTCCCAACAGAGGAGGAGGGAGCACTCAGTCCCCTGCTTAGGTCCCTGGACGCCCACCCGAGCGGTGCCATCGGGCACAGGAGCCGCGGGGGCAGAGAGCACGAGCAGGCTGATGCACTGCCTTGGCTTTGTTGTGTTTTAAGCTGCTGAAGGCTCTTGAACCTGTGACTTAAAGAAATTTGTGGTACCTCACCATAAAAAGAATAAGTCACATAGGTTATCAGAGCAATAGTTCCTTTCTAATGCATTTTCCCGTGCCACATCAATGTACACATTTTTGATCACCACACACAGATCATTTTTCTATTAGAAAATTCACTAAGCATGCTCCCATACACAGTTCCTCATAAATACTGCAGGGGCATGCAGCAGAAACCAGGTTAAATCTCACCACATTACTAAATTTAATCATACGGTTTGGCCAGGTGTGGTGGTACACACCTGTAATCCCAGCATTTGGGAGGCTAAGGCAAGAGGGTCGACATGACTCTGAGGCCAGTGAGAACAACACAGCAAGACTCTGTCTGAGAGAGAGACAGACAGACAGACAGAAAGACAGACACAGAGACAGACAGAAATAACACCAAAACAAAACAACAGGTGATCATCTGATTTGGAATTCATGGCCACGGCTATGCTGTGTGGTAGAGTTAGATACTGAATATAAGGACTATATTTCCAAGGCTTAGGGAACAGTATGCCAACTTCTTACTATAGCTAATAGTAAGAGACAACCCTGTAACATTCTCAACAAGAAAAACCCAAAGTAGCCATGACTTACAAATTATTTCTTGCTTCTGTGAGCAGCTACTCCCCCCGAAGGCAGTCTTATCCTGTTGTCATCCCAGTCCCCTCTTACATTCCTCATTTTTCAATGAGTCTTGCACCTTGGCTCCGTTGTCTGCTGTGCATTAGCCCTTGATTGACTGCTCTCACCGCTTTCCATCTCCTGCTCTATGCTAGTTTGTATTGATTCTCAGTATTGGATCTCCCCCTCCATGGCCATCCCGGGCACTATTAAGTCTGTAATATATTCTTCCTGCCATGCAGCATTCTCAGGTGCCTGCAGAGCAGTGGAAGCATAGAGTCACAGCATCTCAGAGCTGCGTGAAATCTTAGAATTTATGCATTGAATGGCTATATTTTATAAATGATGATGCATTACCCTAGAACAGAAGAACCTGTATAAGATTAGTCAAGTATTAATGTGAAAGATCAGTGTTCTATTTTAAGTCCAGTTGTGGTCTTCATTGCATCCCTGGAACTCTGCAGCACAGCCATGAATATCATCCTTCTGGCTTGGGTGCAAAAAGTGTACTATGCAAGGGGGCATCCAGAGTCAAAGACACCTTCTACCTCAGGAGATGCTTGATTATTTAAGATTTCTAATACATTATTTAGTATAATTCTGGTAGAATTACAGAAAGTTTAAACAGTACCTCTCTGTTACCCAACACACTTCCTTGTGGCATCTTCGGAGAAGGGAAGCAATTCAAAAGATGCTTTGACTATTTCAGGCAACCAGGTTTCTTATAGCTGGCCAGTCATTCTCATATCTGTCTGGTGGCACAGAGAATATAGAAACTCCCAGAAGAGTCACAGAGGGGTATATATGATCAGTTGGGTATAAGAGACAAGGAAGATATGGGCAATCATTTCATCTCTGGGTTCATGTGCTAAGCCTCCTCCACTTAACCCACCTCTCTCCAGGAATTCTGTGCCTCTCTGCATTCCAATTCACTTAGCGCAAGAGAGAGAGAAAACCCTCTAACATTCAACCAGGCTCTTGTGACCTCTGGCTTCTGGTGGGATCAGCTGAAGGGATGCTGGCAGGAGCTGAAGGAGAACTAAGCACTGGGCATTTTGACTCATTACCTTCTTCCTCTTGATGCCATGGTCCAAGCAGTGTCTCAGTCCCTCCGCGACAGCTTTGTGCCATGGTGTTTCATCATCACGGCAGCTCTTGTAGGCTTTTACTTGTTTAGGTCTTTCTTCACCTTGTTGCCAGCTTTGGTTCCAGTATCGCCTGGCCGGCTCCTTCGAGTTAACTCTCCAAAGAGGCCCTTCACATTTTCTAACACTTCTGTCTGAGCAGCTTTTCTTTGGTTGCCAGGGAACTGACTGAAACAGTTCATTTGGGGTTAATCAGAGTCTGAAGTCACCATTTATCTTCTTTGCTGTGGCGGCAAAGCCATCGTCATAAAGGATAGGATCAATTCTCACTCATTTTGGATCTCATGGATCTGTTAATCCATGAGAAATGGAGCTAGTCTGAGCAGGAGATTGGCTCTCACCTCCAACTGCATTTTTGCTTTGTAGGTTTGGTTGACACTAATATAAAAAAGATCATTAGTAAACAGGAGGACACACAGGAGCAAAGTTACGTGTGGTTTCTGTCAATGCATTCTAACACTTCCTCATGAATAATAGAGACTGATACAAGAACTTTACTATACAGAACCTGAAACATTTAATAGACAAAAACATGCCTGGTCTGGTTGACTTATCGCTGGATATACCTATCCCAAAAGACAAAAATCACCGACTTTATTTATAATATGGTATGCCTCCTAGAGAAGTTTGCAAAATGGTCTCAATTTTCCTTCATAAAACAATTGTTTTTGGTGTTTTTATTCTTCCTTTGTAACTGTCACTTGGAATTGTTAGTTTAGATTAATATGAATTCACTTACTGGCACGTCTGAATATTATCAACTCTTCTCTAAACTGGACATATAATTTCCATCGTTGTAGCAAATTGTTCACATGCACTTTGGGGGAAAGGGTGCTGTATGTTCATTCTTTCTATTAGTGTTTTTGGGTTCAGAAGAATTACAGAAAGGGAGAGATGTCTTTTCAATAAAAGATGGAAATTGGGGCAAACCAGAGGTGTGAGGCTTTTGCGCTTTGATTACTTTTGGGTCATAGGGATTCATTCTTTCAATCCTTTATTAACTACCATGCTAATATTTATTACACATTATTGAGTGTCAGAGTTGGGAACGGGAAGATGAAGATCGTCTGTGATAAAAAGGCCTCAGCCCAGCAGCAAATGGAGTATTCTGAATAGTAACTGCTATAACCAAGTAGGGAAATGCTGTCTGCAGGTGTATGTTGTCATCTGTCTCTTTTTGGGGGGTTAAGACAAAGAGAAACTCAAGTCCTGGGGCCTTTATCACTTGGAAGTTAAACTGAAGGGTCAGCTTCTGGCTCACTTTGGGAGCAGTGTATGCTGGAAAGGCTGGGAAGGGGAAGACTTGTTCTCTATTAAAAAGAGAATTCATAGAAAGAGGAGAGGAAGGAAAGAAAGAAGGGAGAGAGATGAGAAAGGAAGGAGAAGAAGAGAGTGTGTGAGGGATAGAGAACAAGGAATAATAGAGACTGATACAAGAACTTTACTATACAGAACCTGAAACATTTAATAGACAAAAACATGCCTGGTCTGGTTGACTTATCGCTGGATATACCTATCCCAAAAGACAAAAATCACCGACTTTATTTATAATATGGTATGCCTCCTAGAGAGAGAAAGAGGGGAGAAAAAGAGCAGGGGAAAAGGAAAAGGAAAAATAAGAAAGAAGGAAAGAAGGGATGGAAGAAAGCAAGGAACTCACTGGTCTGTAGGAAGAGTTCCTAGACATTTTGTACAGTTCCCATTTCTACATCTTATTCTTTCTTCTTTAAAGTCAAGATTAATAAATATTATTAATAAAGTCTCCCGGTGATAGTCTCTGTCGCACTTATTCTGAGCTGTCTTGTAACATAAAAGCAGCCAGAGACAAGGACCATGCCTGTCTTTTAATAAACTTATGGAAAACTGAAATCTAACTTCATATAATCTTCACATATCACAAAAATTACCTTTCTTTTAACTTCCTCAACCATTTAAAAAGGATAAATCATTCTTAACTTATGGGACATACAATACAGTTTGAATTCGGCCTGTGGCCCATTGTTAGTCAAATCCAGAATTAGACATAGAAGCCTAAAGAAAAATCAGGTATTCGTAGAATTGCCAGAATACCTAACAATATCATCTCTGACTCCCTCTGTAGCCATTCGGAGTATTCCCTGCACAGCAACATCATTAGCCAAGAACAGCATCCTCCTTGCAACCAAGGGGCAGATGAGTTGCCCTTTCTTGTCTGTAAAACAGATAAGCTTCCCTGGACTTTTTTTTTTTAACTCATTGATTTTGATGAGGATAAATGAAATAAACCCCAATGAAAATACTCTGTGCTTTTAGGGAGAATAACATTACACAACTCAATGTATTATTAAAGAAACAGCAAATCTGTCAGGAGGAATTGGAAAGCCCCAAAGCATTCTACTGTACCGCAGAGCAGAATGCTGCCTGGGACAGAGCTCTTCTAGCTAAGAAAAATGAGACGCTTTCTCTCCTTCTCACTGAACCCCCATATTTCATCATCTGCAGATGCGATGACTTCGCTCCTGTGCTTAGTCTGTCTTTTCTTTTTTCCTTACCTTATTAACACACCGAGGAAACCGAATTTCTCCCCCGATGGATTGAGCCGGGGCGTCGCTGGCGCCCCATCCGGTGCGGCTCCAGGGGCTGAACTTGGGCTGCCGAGGCCTGAGCTTCCCTCTCTCCCAGCTAAACCCCTTTCACAGCACAGCATCCAGAGCCTCCTCAAAAGGTTCGGTAAATTGTCCCCACGGCTTTTCCAGAGTTAACTTTTGAAGATACCTAATTGGGTTGCTCTTCCAAGGGGGGACTGAATAGGGTCACTTCTGTAAATTGGATCTCCCTATTCATTCTGTGGAGAGGAATTTCATATGTTTATGTTTGTTTGGGATATAATTTTGAGTGTCTTCCCTTATGACGACTTTCTAAAAATCTGCACTTTCTCTGTCCTCATTTTTCTCCCACAGGTAGACCAAACCACTTATCCTAGACTATATTTGGTACACTATGGATTGGAACACAATTCTATCCAAAAATTTTGAGTTTTCTATTATAAAATATTATGGTTTCCAGATTTTCCTCTATTGATTGCAGTTTTAATTTCTAAAAAAGGCTCAAAAGAATTTCTTCTTATCAATGGATGCTATCTTGGACTCATGACCTTCTCTTAGAAATTACTTATGTTAACTTCCACTGAGTAAACTGCTTTTCTCTTTTATCCTTTTGACTTTTCAAAGGTTGTCTTTCAGAGTAGAATTAGTCATAGAAATACTCAAGTAAGAGATCTGGGAGAGAGTTTTGATAGTAAGAAGATGACATATTTGGGTTTGGTTAAGGTTAAAATTCAGTTTATTGGCTATTAGAGATGATATGATTAAATAAAATTTTTTCTATAGTATTATCACTTACACGATGGACCTATTTATTTATTTTATTTTATTTTTTTTTTTTACTAAATTTTAGGGCTTTCAACCAGGTCCCAGTTCTATTTCTCTATATTTTTGTTATCATTACACCAATGGTATTTCCACATGTACAAGTGACATGCGTTAGCCCTGGTGTTCTGTAGTTCTTCCATTCCATTTATTTTTTCCAAACCTCCTCTGTACACTATAACCCGAATATTATGTAACAACCATCCTCATACTTCGACGCACACTTGTAATGCCAGTGCTGACAGAGTAAAAGATATCTTTCCAGAGCCTTGTCTCATGTAACTTGAACCATAATTTATATCAGATGGGGGAAAAAATCACTCCTAAGAGAGAGGTAGAGAAGAAAAGCACTTCTTTCCCTTAAAAGGAATTTTGAGTAGTTTTAATAACAAACCATTCTGAGCCACCGCTATTGTGTCTAAGAGGGACCAGTGTCCCTCACTTCTACAGTTTGTGCTTGAAACAGTGTCACTTGAATTCAATCAAGTAGAGCCCTCTGATTACTTTTATTTCTGGGACAGATTTTCAAGAGCAACTTCTAATTTTAGTTATTGTAGTTGAGTTTCTTCCCAAGCTCTGCACACCGCTGATGTCTATGCGCATTAACTTTCTTTTAAAGGCGACAATCACAGGCACTCCATAGACAAAGCAGAAAGCCAGTGTGGTGACAGTAAAGATGGCAGAGAAGGCGGAAGGTATCTTTCTGTGTGATTTTGCACATCATTTTTTACGAATAAGCAAATATTTTAGTTATTGCCATCCTAGAGCCTAGAAACCAGTCTGAAGCTGTTCTAATTATGAATAGGACTTAGTTTGCATTCTTAGTGTTCTGATGATTCTTATCATACATAGCACATCCTCCGAGTGGTTTAAACGTGTGCATTACGGTGCAAAAATATGTCTTTCTGCTATTATTGCAAAAATCAGGTAGGTGATCCAAAAGGGAATGAGTTTATATCCATAAATTAAGAAATTTTGTAATTTAATTCTGAAATGCATGTACCTCATAAGCTGGGATGCTAAACTGAAATGACATACTAAACTGTCCTGAAACGAAGTCCTCACTTGGGGATTTTTTCCTGGTTTTCAACTGTCCAGAGCTCTAGGCTCTCAACTGGCTGCTTGCGAAGACCATGGGATGAACAGGGGCTGGAACTGAGGCAAGAACACCGGAGACATTGGTCGTGTTGAATATGAATGTCACAAAGACCGAGATTGATGCAAGCACGGGAAGATGAAAGAATTCATTATCTTTCTGTTCTAGGAATATGGAGCATCATTTGTTTCCCATCTGAGAACCGAACATTTCACTGTGTAACCTGTTGTAATTTCCATTATGTCCTTGATCATTCTCCTGGAACTGGGATATGGGGTCACGCAATTCCCTACATGAGTCAGGGTCTTCGCCAGAGTTAGATGGCAGTTCACAAGCATTTAAGGAAGCGGCTGCTTACCAAGGAGTGCGCCGGTTAAGAGGAACAAGAATGGGATGATGCTACAGCCTCAGGCCAGTGACAGCGGAGAGCCGGCCCTGCCAGAGGGCCGGGATCCAGAGCAAGGAGCAAGTCTCAGGAACAGCGCCTGTCTTCCCGTCAGGGCGGTCAGCACCGCAGTCATCAGCACGCCTGGCTTAGCCTTCGGAGCATCCCTTTCTCCGGCTTTTCCTCAGGGCCCCTGGCTGACCCAGCTGGCTGCAGAAGGCCTGGAAATTTCAGTGATTCCGCTGCTGGGCCAAAGGTCAAGGCTCAGAAGGACGGGCAGGTCTGGAGGGGAGATGCAGGAGCCCGTGCATTCTCCTCACGTAACCCTGCCTTTCCATTTGCCTGAAGTTCTTGGCTTTCCTTCCTGATTTCCAACACCCGGCCTTATGCTCTCGGTTTCCCTGCCTAGCAGGATTTCCTCACTCTCTCCCCGCTGTCTGTGCCATCACACGGTGCGATTGGCACCCGAAGGCCTCCTCCGTATGCCCGCGGCGGCGCCTCCCACCAGCTCAGCGCGGCTTCACGTCAACACGCAGGGTGCCCAGCGCCTGTCTCGCCATCGCCCTCTCCTGCGGGAGTTCACGAAGAAGCGCGGTCTCCGCTGCCTTCCGGAGCTGGAAACTGCTGCCGCGCCAATATTTTGAAGTCACGCTTTGAGGTTGCAAATCTGTCACCAATGCCTCCTTTCACACAGCGCCATGTGTGTTTAGGGTGTTGCGTAGTAAATCGTAATTGCCACCAACGAAAATAGACCTAGGAAATGGGAAGTGTGGGCATTTCTTATAATTTGCCTTCTGCGTTGAATCTTCCCCTTGGTGCGACTGCAGTAACAGCTCCTGCGTAAGACACCAAGGAGCATGTTGGCCTGAACTGAGTAAAACTGCTTATTCCCTTCGCATTGCATCGAGTTCATAGTTTCAGGCCTAGTGGGTTTTCTCTCCACAGGAATTTTAAAGACACCCATCGGTAATATGCCTACTTGCCAAAAGCCCAGTTGAGTAATTTAAATTGCTGGTAGTGTGCTCACCGGAAAGGCAGGAACGTGAGGGATGAAATTTATATTGTATCCTTCTTTTTACGAGAACCTGGAGGAAAGCTGCCGCAGAGCTCAGTGGAGAGAACAGCCATGTTGCTCCGGCGGAGTCAGCGGCCTGTCCGCGTTCCGCGGTCACGGCGAACTCCTGGGCATGGTTTTGCTGGTCTCCTGGTTTCGCGTCCCTCCGGGGGTGTCCACGGAATGAGAGCTTCACTCTCCTGTGTTACTAACGCTCTAGATGCTTGTGTCCCATCTACCAGATCCCTGTGCTGTGATCTTCATCCCCAACATGGGGCTACGAGGACATGGGGCCTTCTGGCCCACACTCTTGTCTTGAAAGAGGACCCAGAGAGGCCCTTCGCCCTTTCTCCCATGTGAGGGAACCATCTCTGAACCCCAAACCGGACCCTCACCAAACAGTTTATGCACCTAGATCTTGAACTTCTTGCCTTCAGAAGATAAGACATAAATTTCTGATGTTCATCAACCACCAGTCCATGGTATTTTGTTATTGCTTCCTGACTGTATTAAAATGGTTACCTTCTGTGTACTGTATCTCTCTCTGTCTCATTATTTTATTATTTCACTTTTCCTTTTTCACATTAGTCTAGGGAAAAATGAGTGGTTCTACCTCCAAACATACCTGAATCTACCTCCAACTCTATGCTTACTGTCTGCTGCAGTGATCAAGGGAGGATTTTCAGCATTTCTCTTCTGGACCAGTGCATAGCACCCTGACCATTCCGTCGGATTCCTAATTACCCCTTCCAAATTTGTTTTCCACCCAGAACCTTAAGTAACATCTTAAAAACATGAATCTAATTATTTCTCCCAAGGTTTTATTTTGAAAAAACCCAACCTAAAATTTGCAGGGATTGCACAGTGAATATTCTTACACCCGTCACCTGGCTTGATTTTATCCCTGAGCACATCAGAGTGAATTTCCTGACAAGAAGTCCATCCTCCTTCACAGTCCCGCTGCTGTTTTCAGCAGGAGAGGAGACAAGAGGTAGGAGGGGAAGGGGAAGCAAAAATAACAAAGATGTGATATCCACATTGTCAATTCCTCAAGATGAATGTAATTGTTGCTTCATAGATATTCTGCTAAAAAACTAAAAAACGAATGTATCATTGATACAATACTATTACCTGATATGTATTCATATTCAAACTTTCAGTATGGTCCAAAAGAGGCCCTTCCTGGCTTTTGTGACATTTTGTTTGCTGGTGTTCTTGTCTCTGTATATGTTACCCGTGGTTGAATTTGCCTTTGACCTTAGCTGTCATCTCTTTCATCTCTGTTCGAGGAGTCTGGGTCATGGTACTACAAACTGTCTCCCTCTCTTTAGAATTATCTGATTGTTTTCTCAGATTAACTTCCCAGTCTAAACTTTGTCTCATCTTTGTTCCTCAAGAACACAGAGGAGCTGGTGGCACATCCTTGGCAAAGGCAGTCTGTAAATGTGTTTCATCACCCGTGATAAAAATGTACTCATTTGGTCAAGATATTGGCCATCAGGTTTTTCCCATTGTAAATGTTGCCTTCACTTTCAGTAATTTTTTTGGGTAATCCATAGGTTGATGAATTTCATTATTTTAAAATGGAAATCTAATCTTTGGAAAAATTATAAAGTTAAATATCTTCCTATTTTTCCCACTTAAATGCTTTTATTTGCATTGTATTCAACACTGTATTAAGTGCATGTTTAATTACTTACATATCATGTGTAGGGTTAAATATCATTCATTAGAAGGGCTGTCTCTGATGATCTAATCAAAACAGCCCTCTCACTAAATATCAGGTTCTCAAAGTCTTAGCATCCCAGTCATTGCCTTCCTAGTCCTTTCTGTAGACCTGAGGTTACTTAGCTGGCTACTACCTTATGATCTCTAGCTATTAGTAACTATAGCTCTTAGAGATTTAGCTATGACTAAACATAGGCTCCTTTTCACTGCTTAGCCCCAGTGCTAGACTATACAGAGCCATGCATGTGGTTCACTCTCAAATAAACATTTGTTCAATGAGAAAATCAATGCAGGTAAGAATAAATGTAGTATCACGATAGGTTTTTACATACTCAGGTTTTAAAAATATTATCTTAATAGCCAGAAGGGCAAGGAAGTGGGGTTCCAGACCAGCGTTTTTCAGCCCTTTCCGTGGTGCGGAGGCTATCACCGGGAGTCACACTGCCCAGCTTCCTAGCACCCAGGTGTGCTGAGATCCGTTCTCACTAGTGCGATGTAGCAGTGTTATGTTTCTCTTTCTGACTCTCCTTTTAAGAAGCGGATGAGATTTCTTCAACATCTTTTTGTTTCTGCCAGATGGTGGCTGTAAGGCTTGGAACAACCATAATGGAAGGATCCCAGAGTCATTACCAAGAAGAAAGTTTCCTATCAGACTGTCACGCAATGACAACATAAAATGTTACGGTGTAAATTAGTTTAAATTTTGCTCTTTATTTGTACCAGTGTGGCATACCTCATTTGAAAGTGCAAAACAAAAAGTGATCTGAAATCCAAAAGTGTACAGGGTCAACTTGATAGCACAAAAGGAAAATCATTCACCTAGCCAAATAAAATGTCTTTCAGTTGAAACATAAGCACACTACAAATTCGGTATAAAATAATCTTCAGGTCATGTACATATAGTGTATATGAAACACAAATGAATTTTATGCTTACAGTGGGATCTCATCCAATCGAAAATTCAATGTCTACACGGAAGTACTAAAAATCTGGAAAAATCCTTGAAATCTGAAGCAGTTCTGGGATTTCTAATAAGGTACAGAATCTAGTATTACTCTGAATAGTACAGAAATAAAATCCAGAAAACTGGTAGTCAGAAAATTAACAGAATCAGAATTGAAAGAAACCTGGGATTTGTGTTAATCAGCTTTCTATTATTGTAACAAACACTTAATAAAATGAAACTCCAAAGGGGAAAAGGTCTCTTTGGCACACGGTTTTAGAGGTTTCCCTCCATGGGTGGCTGGCCTTGTTACTTTGATGGCTGCGGGGAGGCCGTACCCTGTGACGGAAAGACAGAGGTGCCTGTCTGCTCACCTCACAGCAGGAATTCAAGGGTGGGAGGAGTAGATGGCAGCAGAGGGTCCTACTGCCCTCTTTAGAGCCATGGCTACCCTGTCCTGACTTCTACCACATCCCTCTCTGAACGTTTCTGCCACTTTCCAACAGCATCAAGCTGGAGACCGAGCCTTAACACATGGGCCCTTGGGGAGTGGTCCAGATCCAAACTAGAGGAGGATTACTTAAAATTCAGTCTCTTAGCACTATTTTGGATAATGTGTGCTTTCCACATTCCCCAAGCCTCACAGAGTAGGATTAGACCTAGAAACACAGAGTAGGGGACTTTGAAGAAATCATATCATAGAGCTAAAAATGGGCCAGCTGGTATTTAGAAAAGGTAACAGTGCAGTCTGTCTTGCTTTCTGGGGTGGCATGACTGAACCTCCTGGTTTCAGAGATCCACGTTCTATTGCCCAACTGGTCTGGAGGGATTTTACTGTGATTTCAGAGATAGTCACCAAATCCTTTTTGTGGTTGCTGCCAGTGTATTTTGTGTGTTGTAGGTAGCAGTACACGTGGAACAGGAATCTGATAATTATTACATTTGATCTTAGCCAAAAGGCCGAGAAGCGATGGGAAATCTGATAATTATTGATTAGCAAGTCGGTGAAAAGACTCACTCAACATCAGGGATAGAGTGGATCTCAAGTCTGTCTTATACCAGGCCAGATAAAATAAGTGTTCATCCATGAGCATGTGTTGCCGAGTCAGTCACTAAGCACCCTGGCTCCAGAAGGCAGGACCCTGCCCGTAGCAGTTAGGCACCTGTCCATCCATGTGCTCTGTGACACTGACTGTGACTCAGTAGGCAGGATGTTTAAGGACTTCAGTTTATATTATCCTAATTTCCTTCAATGGTAACAGGAAAAATTTGGTTATGTTTTAAAAATGTATATACTCTACTTATACATCTCTACATTAAATTGGTATGAATATTTCTAAAGAAAGAATCAAAATACATCCACATACTTGTGAGACCTTGAAGAGTATTTGTGTATTCTAGCCAGGTGTCATACATTTTCAAATTTGTATTTGAACTTATCTTTAAGAGCTTGTAGAATATTTTTTTCACTTACTTTTTCCCTTTTGATTATTAACCATAACTGCATGCAGTGGAAATTGGAGAAAAAGAAAAAAGATTAAGCTCTCCGCAATGTGATAGCACAGAAGTTACCATTCCAAACATGATAAAGTAATTCCTGATAGCTAAATGTGGGTAGGGGCATGTTTAAATAATACTGCAACAATGGGTTTTACACTTAAAAGTTTATCATATGTATCTATCTATTAAATGAATTTCTAAATTTTAGCTACTACATTAAGTCGGACAGCTGAGTTGGACAACATGCGCAGTTTTTATTCAATATTTACATTGTGGCAAGTTACTAGATAAAATTTTGAAGGTTTTTGAACCTTATGTGTGTTTATCCTCATGACTATCCTTTGTGTTGCTTCATCTTTGATTGTCATTTGGAAAAAGGAAAAAGATACTGTATCCAAACCTGATGAATAAGGTAAATGATTAAACCAAGAAATGCCATTTTAAAGCAGAGACTAAATACATATATATTTACATATAATGTATACTTTGAAGGAAATGAATCACTTTAAGACTTGGTTTTATCATAGAACACAAAAAGATTTTTACCTTGACTTTATTTGTGCTACTAGATGTTTGGTTAGATAGTCACAAAAAGGTAAAGGGCAAGAAATCACAATCTATCCTCATATGTGTGTAGGGGAAAACTAGATTTTGTCATTTCACATATAATATCCTGTCCTAGTACAAAGAGAAAGAAAAGACAAAAAAGAAAGAAAAAGAAATGAGGACAGAAAGAAAGGGAGGAAAGGGAACTATAAAGAAAAGGAACAAATGGAAGAAAGAAGGAATGAGGGAAAAACTACTGTAGACTAAAAATAAGAGAGAAGATGGAAGGAAAACAGGAAGGAGAGAGGCTTGGAGAGAGGATGGATAAAAGACAAATTGCTATTCCAAATTCCTGTAAAATAGTGATAAATCCACTACTTAAAAATGAATCTATGAAGCCATTCTTAAACTTAGAACATAGTAATGGTATCCAAAAATTTAAAGATAATATTCCTCTGTGATATTTTCAATACTCTACAATTATCATTATAGTATAATATGAGAGAAATTAAATAATAGAGTGTATACACAGAGATGCACATTAAACCTCACTTTCACAAAGCTTCCAGAAGTCAACTTTTAAAAAATAGTTTTAGACTGACAAAGTCCCTTAGTATAGTTAGCTTATAGCCACAAGGCATCAAGAGGAGGGGCATTCACAATAAACAAAGATAGCTGAACAAGGTTTTCAGAATCTAAGACCCTTATAGATGAAGTATCATGATCATAAATGGGAAGCTTGAGGGTTTACCAACTCATTATCCATCTCGTCCTCTGAAAGGGTACCAGTGTAGAGGATGTACTCATGAAGTCTACCACCTTCAAGGATAAAATCCCACACAGAATCACAGCTTATCTGCAACCACATCTTAATAAGGCATGAAGGAAAAACTTGACTTTAGAGGTGCACATCTTTAGATATCTGAAAAATCTAATAATCCATTTTCAGTAAGTTCAAATTTACTATGATTTGAGTGAATGTCTTTTTCAAAACTATGCACTCACAGGTACACTCAGAAACATACATACAACATTCAGAAAAAAATTTCTTCTATCTGGCTGTATTAGAAGTTTCTGGATTTCAGCCTAATATAAAATATAATTGGAATAGTAGATATTTGAAAGATTGCTCATGTTTTACTCCTTCATTTTATGTAGTAAGTCCTTTTAAGTCAAATAAAAATATAGAAATAATAAGACTAAATTCTTAAAAGAAACTACTCCAAGTTTGCTGTTGGCCTTGTCCATCAATGAAATTGCTTTTGTTCATTGGTGAAATTTGAAGAACAGAAAATAAACAATGTAATGTTAAAGAAGATTTGTTTGTGAATATGCATGGAGTTAGACAAACTTCTATAAAATAACAAAATAAGCCAGTCTTCTGGGGAAGGTACATTTTGAGAGCAATTAAGATGGAAATAGCCAGGCATGGTGTCTCACACCTATAATCTCAGCACTCTGGAGGCAGAGGCAGGAGGATTGCTGAGTTCGAGGCTTGCCTGGGCTACATACACAGTGAGCTCAGGGCCAGCTTGAACTACAAAGCGAGACCCTGTCTCAAAAACCAAAAGATAGAAATAGACCCACAAATAAAGAAGTGTAGGAATTATCTAAGTTAAGTAGACCTATAAATGGAAAATAAATATGTTACAAGAAGTCAAAAATTCATCTTTTGTTTCTTTCCTCCCTCCCTCCCTCTCTTCTTCTTTCTTTCCTCCTCCCTCGTGTTTTCCTGTTTCTCTT
>PVIC010008598.1:21435-47990 GCA_004025085.1 Thryonomys swinderianus
TGAGTTCGATCCCCGGTTACCACATATAATGCTGGGCGTGGTGGCTCACGCCTGTAATCCCAGCACTCGGGAGGCAGAGACAGGAGGATTGCCGAGTTCGCGGCGGCTTGCCTGGGCACCATAGTGAGCTCAGGGCCAGCCTGAACTACAAAAGTGAGACCCTGTCTCCAAAAAGCAAAAAAAAAAAAAAAAAAAAAAAGAATAGCCCTTTAAAATCAAATCATTGTGTGATGTTTTTATTAGCTGCGGGCAGGCAGAATAAAGACCTCCCAAAGACATGTGTCACCTAATCCTCCACACCTGAGTACATGCTACTTTACATAACAAAGGGGATTTTGCTGTAATTAAGTTACAGATGCACAAATGGAAGCTAAGGAAGGTTAACCAGGTGGGTCCTTTATATACACCAGGATCCTTAGAAAAGCAGGAGGCAAGAGAGTGAGGGGGAGGCAAGATGTGATAACTGAATCGGAGGAGAGGCGGATGTGAGGCTCTGAGCTAAGGAGTGCACAGGTTCCAGAGCTGGGTACGACGAGGAGACAGACGGTCCTCTCCACCCCGCCCCCACCAAGAGCTCAGCCCCACCAATGCATTTTGGACTTCTGATCTACGGAGTAGTAAGATATGTGGTCTGGGTTGTTTTAAGCCACTAAACATGTGATAATCTATTAGAGCCACCATAGAAACCAATATATTAGCTTTGGAGAAAAAAAAAAAAAACCTACTTTTTAAACAAATTTATGCAGAGCAAGACCCAGTGGTGCTCTAAACCTGATTTCTTTTCTCAAAACAGTTATGCCAAATAAATCATATTGTTTTCTTTCTAACACTTATTTTTGTTCAGTTGTTATTATCAACTTCATAGTATGGAGAAAAAAAGAATAATCCTTTCTCAAAACTCTATGAAGTAAATATGAGTCAGTGATGGTAATTTTTAACCTTATTTTAATTCTTATAACAACTTTTATAAAAGCATCATTTCCTCTTTTCAAGTAATGTGATTGATTTTCAGAGAAAATGAATAGCCCCTATTTAAAATTAGTGATAAAACTAGCAAGTCGTAATATACTGGAACAGAGAGTGGAAGTGACAAAATTTGTATCTTCCACAGAGAGCAAATACACAAATAAGTGAGATAGAAGGCATATTAATCATTAGACAGGTCTATTAGACAGACTGGTAGGCTGATAGAAAAAATTTGGAGAAAAATACAAAGAATCTTATAAACAGAATTTAGTATGGCTCAAAGTTTGGAAAGCACAAGACAATTTTTAGAAAAAAAAAAAAAAGAAAGAAAACCTCTTTTTGGACACTCCATCTAGCCTCCTGGTTTCCTCCTTTATAGAAGAAAGATAACAATAGATGTCTTCATAAAGAATCCCAAGAAATAATGCTGAATACTGTGAAAGTGAAGAGCCCTTTAGATGTTGATTCAACTTTCTGTGGTCTACTTAGGATCGCCAAACCAATCTGTGACTCATTCAAAACTGAGAGGTAGTCTGTTCTGAAGGAGAAAGAGAGACATTGTAAATCAGCTGGCAATCAATGATTCCATAGAGAATCAAAAATATTCTTTGTCCAAGTGAACAGAAAATGTTGGTATGAATTGTGTGCTCTTGTGAGAAGTAGACACAGCCGAAGCTGCTTACCAGAGGGTGAATATAATGCACAAGAACCTTTGAAGACAGCAGCTCCTAAGACATCTTGGGTGAGTGTCTTGAGTTAGGTCATCAAGATGAATGAGGTCACCTAGATACAGTTTAGACAACACCAAAGCAGAACAATATGACCGAAGGCTGGTTTAAGACCTCAACCAACTACAGAGCCAATGGCAGCTGGAAACTGTTAAGAACCGAATGAGAAGGAGAGGGTAATTTTGACATCAAAGGGATCAGTTTGACAAATGGAAATCAAATTGGATGGACTTTAATGCAAACAGCTGGGTGTGATGCAGATTTCCTGCAGTCAGTGAAACAGATTTATCAGAGTCCCACACACCTCCCAGGGAGAGCTTAAATACCTATTTTTTAATTTTCAAGGGTTGTTTTTTTTCCCACTGTAAACAATGGAGAATGATCATGGTAAGATAGACAGCCTGCACCATAATCCTTGGAATAACGTGATGGTGATTCTTACTTTGTAGCAAGGTATTTTCTTCTGTCTCTCCCCCATACACCCGCCTGACTACCTCCCAACTCTCCTTTTAATGTGAAGAAAATCTTTAGAGATAATGTACCTGAATGTGATGGAGTTTGTTTAAAAAGTAAATATTTTCCTGCTGAACGATTTTTGATATTGGAAAGTCTTCTGAATGGACTCAGATTTTGCAACACCTTACATAAGAATGCCAGATAATTTTACTGCCTAACATGTGCTTGCCAAATGGTCTTCCTATGAAATGCACCAAGGCTGTGCTGGATATACCTTAGTTGTGGCTTAAACCAGAGGGTAGGTAGCTCATTTGTCAATGGAGAAGTCAGACTTAAAGAAATGGAGGAGAGAATGAAAGTTATTATCAGCCGGTGAACCACTCCTTGGAGTGGCCTGAGGGACATCTATGTGTTCCACTTTCTAATAGTGATCCATCTTTACTTTGTTATCCATGGTAACTCATTTAAGTGAGAAAGTAAATATCCATCTCAAATGATTAAATGTGTTGTAGAAAGCAGTGCTACTGAAATGCTTATTGCTTTAATTCCAGTGGAAACTTCTTGAAAAGAGAAACAAGGAGCACAGAAGTTGCTTAATATAGTTCATTGATGTATCCCCAGAAATTAGCAAACTGTGGGGCATCTAGTAGACACCAATACAAATTTCACATGTTAATGAGTATCAAGAGCCAGAAATCTGTAAATGGGTTTAGACATGATTAAGTGTAAATGGAGAAATAAGACACCCTTGGTTTCATTAAGGTATCATTATCCATTTAAATACCTCATGTTGCAGGCTCTGCAGTGCAAATTCAAAGCCATAAAATTTAAATCTAAATTCAGGATTAATTTGGGGGTTCAAACAAGACGCAGCAGCAAAAATTCCTTTAGCTTTCGGTATGGTTTAAAAGGGTCCGTTGGCCTCATTGCCATGATGTCTGTACAGCACGCAGGAGACTTTTAGCTAATACACCACTTATCATGCTTTGCTGGTGGATCAGTGAATGACTTCATTGACCTAAAGCTTTGTTCTTGCTCCTGCGCTCGCCTAGATTATTCCATTGATATGCTGAAGAAAGACGTGCAGGTGAGAACTAATGGGCTTGGCAGATATTAAACCTGTTTTCTTTCTGTTTACTGCCCGCAGCTCTGCTGGTTTCAAGTGTTGGGTTTTTTATTTGAAGGTATGTTTTCTTCAAATAATAAGCCATTTAGGAGCAGGCCCAATTTAAACTAAAGGTTTCCCTGAAAAGTCCTACTTGCAAATCAGCTAAATAGAAAATGGTGTAACCCTGTATGTATTGATAGCCAGAAAGTCCCGTGTGCGGGAAACAGATGAACCTGCAACAAAGCACGGAGAACTGTGTGCCTCGGGCTAAATCCTATTCGGGCAAGCAGTTTCAGATCCCTCGGTGTTTGTAATCTTCTAAACAAGACTTGAAAATAACATGAAACATTTTGGTATCACATGTGTTTGTGTGTATGCACGCACGTGCCTGTGTACATTAGGTGGAAAGTCTGAACACTGCCTTAAAACTGTATTGCTTCATTGGTAAAAGCCGGTATGGCTGGCAGAGAACTCCTGAGCTGAAAACAGAAATTTAAAAATATGATTCAGCGATCAGATAATATGAACGTTAGCAAAGAGGGTGAGATCAACCTGATCTGGCTGAAAGTCACAGACTTTTCAAACATACTGAACATTGATTTGTAGCAGCAGTTATATCTGGCATTCACTGGATGAAATTAAAATTCCTCCAATAATAAATGAACTCATGCAATGTCAAACAAGGCTCAGTTGGTCTAGATTTAATTTTAAAATGATTTCCATAATGCTTGGCTCTATTCATATTTCTTTCAGTTCACAAGAGTTGCCTTTTCTCTTATTGATAAAAACATTCCCATTTCTCCTCCCCTTTGACTGATGACTAAGAAAGTGGGATCAACGGAAATTCAGCAGAATTCACCATGGAGGCTTAGCATGTGGAAGACTGGGCTAATTTAGGCAAATCCTTGCATTAGGGGTCAACTAGATATGTGCCTTTCCCAGTTCCTATGAATATTCTTCCTTTTAGAAGCTGTTTCATCCTAGAGCATCTCTTTTGAGTTGAAATAGTTTGCAGAGTAACACCAGACTTTAGCCCGTGTGGACAAAAAGAAAAGGATTCAGTCAAAAGTGACTGCACCATGGATTAGGAAGAAGGTACAGGAAAAGGAGCTACCAATCAGCTCCAGGAGTTTGTGGGTCGCCTTGACTTTGCAGAAAGGGTTATCTAAGCAGTGAGGCATTTTCTACATAGTTAGCAAGGGGAGCCAGAGAGGTTAAAACAGCTCATCACTTTATCAGGATTACTGAGAGTATGAGGGCGGCCTTAATGGTCTGGCAGTCCTTTTTGTCACAATTTAATGGCATATCGATCTTGCAGAGTGAACAATCATGACCTTCAACTGTTTACAGATGCTTTGGAGGGAAAAGGCTTAAGGAGCTTATTCCAGGGAAGCTGAGAAGGTTCGGCCCTGACCAGTCAAGTTGAGGAAGGCAAACAGCAATCAAAACATCCCAGTTTGGGGGCAACTTTCCACTGGGGTGACACTTACAACTGGGAAGATCACAAGTGCTTCAAGAAAAGCCAGTGGTGTTACAAGAAATCAATAAATCAACTAGAAGTGTCATTAAGTGAGAGAGGGGGGAGTGAAGGATGTGAGTGAGCACCCATGCAAGTGTACAAACACACACACACACACACACACACACACAGACAGAGACCAGTGAAAGAGGGGCTCCCTTGCATCAAGGTATACATTTCTGCTTAGACAACTTTTTAAGCAAAGGTTTCTTTTAAGTGCCTGTGAGGTTTGGAACTTCACATTATCAGGCTAAATTCTAGGATGAGATCATCACAATTCATATGACAAATCTAAGCAAAGACCACTATGAAACAGAGCTTTTTTTTAACAATACATGATTAATTAGAGAATTTTGGAAAGAATATGAATGTCTTCTTATGCAACTACCCGCTCAGATGCAGAATCACTCTTCGAGAGGGAATGAAAGCACTGAAATTCAATGTTCGGAAGTCGGAGGAGTGGGAGTATCCTTCTACACCCACTATTTCAGGGCTTCTCTTTTGTACAACTGCTGAATTCCAAAATGAGTTCCTAGTTTTGATTTTGTTGAGACTCCACCATGTGATCTGTAAAGTTCTGATTGCTACGTAAAGCATAAAACAGAATTCCTGCCCTCAGAGAACTTAGATGTGCTAGTCACATATTTATGTGGGCTGTAAGGTTCCAATCATGTTTTTTGGAGGCTTTTTTTTTTTTTTGAGGCAGGGTCTCCCTTTGTAGTTCAGGCTGGCCCTGAGCTCACTATGTAGCCCAGGCATGCCTGGAACTCAACAATCCTCCTGCCTCTGCCTTCTGAGTGCTGGGATTACAGGCGTGAGCCACCACACCTGGCACTGTGGTATGTGGTACTGATTGCTGGTGGGCATGAGTCACTATGCCCTGTATTGGTGTATGTGGTTACTGGGCATCAAACTCTGGACCTTGCACTTGCTAGGCAGGCACCTGAACCATTGAGCTAAATCCCTGGCCCCCTCTATCCCTTTTAATTCTAGTAGATTGAGTAGCGGCACCCCAAAAGATATGCCTACATTGTATTTTTGACCCTGTGAATATTGCTTTATTTGGAAAAAAAAAAAGATGTTTGTTTTGTTTTATTTTACAGATGTCATTAAGAATTTGAAATAAAATCAACCTAGACCTTTAGGATGATCCTTATTCTGAAGAAAAGTGACTGAGAAGGACAACAGAGAGAAGAAAGTGATGTGAAGACAGAGGCAGAGCTTGGGGTGATGCAGACATAGAGAAAGGAAAATAAAGCACTGCAAGGGGCAGGATGTCAGGAGAAGATATAAGAAGGACCTTACCGCCTAGGCCTCTGGGAGGACTGTGTCCCTGCCAGCAGCTTGGATTTGGGCTCTGGTTTATAGAACTGAACAAATCTGTTGTCAGATGTGAAATTTGGGGTAATGTTAGCAGATCCCTGTTTCTTTTTATTTTTCTTTTCTTCTTTTACCTAGATTAGTGTGCTCTTGCCTGAATAAGAATGGAGATGTAAGATATATGCTAATTATCAATACACTACAGTCCTACAATGCACCCTCTTGCCTTTCTTGCTTGCTGCCAATTTCTCTTCGGATCTATATGTCTGAAATTCAGGAGAGCTAAGCGGAAAGGAAATGCTTTGCTCCTCAGTCTGCGGAATGGTGAGAGGGAAGGAGGGAGATGCCAAAGTTGCTACAGTATTGGCCTCGGCGTGTGGGAGGGAAGCTGGTAGCGACGCTGGGCGTCAGCACGAGGTGTTCAGAGCGCACAGCTGCAAGCAAGCCAATGGTGCATGGCCAATGGAAAGGTGTGAAATTTTTGTAAAGATGTGCCTTGTGCACTAGACACAACTGAAGTTGTCTCAAGTCATAGCTGTAGGAAAAGAAGCTAAAAATCAGCTTCAGTCATTTGCAGACTGTCCATTTGCAGGAAGAATGATCTGAGTACCGGGGTCTTCTACACAGGTAGCGATGAAGAGAGAAATAAATGTCAGCGATATGCTCCCTTTGACTGCCCAAGGTGCAGGGTTAGTGACAAATCATCAGTGTAGGTGGAGCCATAGGGCTTTCAGACTACAATGGATGCACTAGGCAGTGCCAGGAGGGCGGATGAATCCTACTACGCACCCATTCCTGCTTGAGCTGAGCGAACCTGAGGACCTCTCTGCATTAGCCTCGCCTCTATGCTCCGTGTCTTCAGACATTCATCAACACTCAGTGCCACTTGATCAGGTTTCTCTTGGAATCTGGTCATATAAACCCTTTGTGAGCTGTTTCCACTTAACTTCCTGCTTCATATTTCCTCGGGTCCTTTCTTCCTGGAGGAGCACTGCAACTAGTCTTAAGCTGCTTGCCTGTTGTCTTCTCTTGTCTGCAAAGTCATTTTGTTCTCGCTGCTCATCCGCAGTGCAAATTCATTCATTCTTCAAAATCCAGCTCGGCTGTCTCTTGTAAGAAGCACCCTGACTACGTTATTTATGAATTAGCTAGCATTAATTATTTTCTTGTTTTGGTTATCACAACCCTGTACTGAGCTAAAAATATAAAACTACTGCTAATATCTAATTACAAGGCATTTATTACCCATCATTTGTAACAGGATGAGTACAGAAGGTAGAAACTTTGCCTTCTCTGTGATGGTAGAGGCATGTCTTCTGACTCTTGCCTAGGCCTGGGAAAATAATTGGTATTCAATAAATGTTTGATGAATAAATGAAAGAATGACTAGTACTTTCTGTAATTAGCAAGTTCTTAAAAGCTCTTAAAACCTGTAATTTACTCACAAATCATTAATGCACCATGTTCGTCTCTGCACTTAAAGGTCTTTTAAAGAGGGCTTTCTCTCATGTTTAAAAATTTAATATTTTTATAATAAAGGTGATGCTAGTTCCTTTTTGACAGCCGAGGCAAGGCAAATATGAAAGCAGAATTCAACTCTAGCCTTATCACTCAAAGGTAAATATAATTTTTATTTTTTGCTAATTAAAACTACATCCATATAGTTAGGAGAACAGATACATGTGATAAAGTATGATATGGTTGAAAAATCCCAGCCATATCCAAGTATTCTCTATACATGTACAAACACACTCAGGCTTATTATGGTCTATATTAAGGTAATGCAAAATTGATGTTCACTGCAGTTCCAAAATAACCCAGATATTCAGTTCTCACTTATATATCACCTGGGACAAATGTTCATGGTCAGCCAGTCAGGAGCTCAGACTACTCCTGTCAATGGCTCCGCATCCTCACCACTGGGTATGCGGGGTCTCTATGTTTACCCAAAAGCACAAGACGCATGGATGGCAGTGTAGAGGAGGGCTCAGGGACAGGCCTAGTGGTGGTTTTAATGTGTTACGTCCATCCATTTTCAACTAGTCAGAATTTGCTGCACATGACCCTATCCAAGTGCAAAGCAGGCTCAGAAATACCATTGTCTGTGTGTACAGAATGAAAAGAAAATAGTGTGCTGTATCGTTAGACTCTCTACACATGGAAAATCCTTTGTAACTGATATTTTCCTTGCAAACCAATTCAACTGGGTGATGTCACATTAACAGCACTTAACTCCTATTTAGGCAGCAATAATCTGTTTGGTGAGCTGTCAACTTTTATGTGTTTGAAACTAATTGTTTCCTATGCTGTGTTTTTATGTAATGAGCTACACACAAATCCATGACAGGTAATCTTCATTGTGAGTTTTACTTTTTAGTCAATGTAATTCATTTATACTTATCAATATCTTTTACTTCATGTTCTGTTTTGCTTTAACTAAAAACCATTTTCTGTGCTTACCTTTGATACGTCTGACCATGCTGCTGGTATGTCTCAATCATTTTTTGTTTACATATAATCTCTGCACACTATCTACAGTGAGATATTTTGGTCCAGTCTAAGAGACTCTGTTCTTAGGAACCTTTATCACTTTTGATATCTATTTGTCAATTAAACTGTTACCTACACATCGATTGTTATGTTTTATAATTTCTGAGTCATTTTCCTAACATACTTTCTTTTGTCAACTACCATGCTGCTTTATACTCACATTATGATATTTGATGATTTACTTCTCTGAAGGTAATTTTTCTCTGGTAAATTAGAAAAGAGTCATTTTGTTTTATATCCTAAACTGCTTGTCTTTATAAAATGATACTTTAGTAAATAACTTTGTTTTCCAAACTCATCCATTGAATGAATAAATGAAATAGAGGATGAAACAAATCTAATTATTTCTCTATAAACATGGAGAAAAATGTATGCATTATTTTCTTCCATTTATTACCACCTACTGCTCACTTTTAACCACTCATGTAAACTCAGCTGCTCAGCACAATTTGGTATTAGTAGTGTTTTTACTGTATGTCTTTCTATAGGAACCTCTTTACTAGGTATGGAGTTTTTGAGTCCTATGTTACTACGGCAAAACTAACATTCATAGGGTGATCCCAGTCATATTTAGCTTAATTCAGAAACTGTCACCTCAAAGCCTCAAGACTAACTCCATAGTGAGACATAATTGATCCCAACAGTTTCATGAAATTGCTTAGCTAAATCACCATAGTAATGAATTTTTGGAAAATACAATTCACATGGAATCCCATATCATTTATTCAGCATTATTTTTATCTTACAAGGTACAATTTAAGGTCTACCTCCACTAGAGGCCCATTCCTGTTCTCTGTAATCCATTTTTCTCTGCCTTGTATAACATTCATGATTTAAATTTTACAACTAATCCACTGACTATAGCTAGTTTCTATTATTACCTTATCATCGTTTGCATGCTTATCTTTTTTCACCAACTAAACAATAATTTTCTTGATGGTACATGTTATCTTCTATTTTTTCTATATAGCCGCAGATATCTAACATGGAAATAAATAGTGAGGACACAGGATACCTATTGTTTGCTTTGGATGATTATATTAAATTTTAATTTCTGTGACTAGTTTCATATTTCTCTTATTGGCCTGTACAAGTTAGCAAGAACTTATAGTAACCGTCTCTGTGAGTTTGTCCTGCTGTAGCAGAATATCTGAGACTGGGTAATTTACAAACAACAGATGTTTATGTTCTCATGGTTATGGGAAGTCTGAGGTAAAACACCAGCATCTGGTGTAGGTCTTTCTGTTATGTCATCACATGGCAGAAGGAGAAGGATGGAGATAAGACAAAGGGGGCTGAAATGGTCCTTTTACAGCAGAATTACTTTCACTCGTGAGGGTGGATCTCTCACAGCCGAATCACCACCAACAGATTCCATCTCCTAACACTGTTAAAATAGCAATCAGATTTCAAAATTAGTTTTGAAGGCACCAAACATTCAAACCAGACTTTGCTCTGGGTGCAGCATTATGTATTGAAAACAGGGAAATATTTTACACTAAACAGAAACGGGTTAGAATTTTGTGTTTTATACTTGCTCTGTGTGAACTTGGGTATATTACTTGATTTCCATGTCCCCATTTTCCTCCTCCACAAAGCAGGAATCATATTTACATTGCAAGGCTGTTAACTTAATGAGTGCTAATGTATAGAATGTGTTGGCTCATGGCAGTTGTTCAGTTAGTAACTATTATTATTGTTAAAATAATTATCACTCATTATCACTCTCCCTTCTCTGTATCTCAGGCTATTGAAATCTGATCTGTCTGTTCAAGGCTCATTTTAAATGGCATCTGCTTCTGTGTTACCCATAATTAGCAGGTGACTAACATAATTTACTTTTTAATCTTAATCTTTCTTTGTTCTATAAGGTCATTTTCATATTTTCTTTTGTAAAATTTCTCTATCCTCCCCCTTCACTTGTGCAGGCTCAAAACTGACTCTCATTTTTCCTCACCATGATTCACTCAAAACTGATCTTCGGCAATATTCGTTAACTGTGATTGGCATAGCACCTGATAACTGTCAACTTCCATGTTTGCAGAATGATTTAGAAAAGTACAAGTTTATTTCCTTTCTACCACTGACCTCAACCCTCAGTGGGTTCATTCTGTTGCAAAATTGTACCCACAGGCACATAATTAGATAAGTGGGTGAATGTTGAACATCTTTTTAAATGCCTTAAAAGAAAAGGCTCCATTTAAAATTACTCATATTGTAGGGCCGCAGTTCTCATGTTTGGTTGACACTTGACAAGGTTTTTAATAGTCAACATTGTTTTGGGTGAAAATGAGTTCTAGTGAGCTAAGGAAAACTTTAATGACCTTTACAACATTGCATTAAATAAAATACAAGACAATTGGCCTGGTGAGCTGACACTGAAAAGATTTTATAAGCATAGGAAAAAAAAGAGGAAAGACTGTCGTGGAATCCTGTAAATAGCCAATAAAAATTCACCTTGTCTATGTATTGTCCTCAGAGACACAATCTCATTTACATTTATTAGAAGTAATGACATAGTGTCCTGCAGATAATTAACACAATAAAATGCGGCTAATTTCACAGTGTCATTATAAAATTTGCCAGTTCAAATTAGAAAGTGATTAACCCTCTGAGTGAAGGCAATGACATTTCCAGTCCCAATTTGTGAGTTAAATTTGAAATGATGTTTCCCCTAGTTTGAAAGTTCAACTCTCTCACCATTCTTCTGACTTCTTTTTCCTCACCATCCTCAGTGTGCCTTTCCAGGGATGAACCTATGGGTTTCAACAAGGTAATTTATGATAAACTTGTGTCCTACAGCGACCAGGCTCTTAGCAGAAGGATAAGCGTGTCTCAGAATAGGATTGAAGGCACCTGTCTTCACTGAAAAGGACTGGAAGGATTAAAACAGAAGGGAATGACTGGATGCAGAAGGAGAAACAGGCAAAGAAAAAGAAGCAGAGAGAGGGAGAGAAAGAGAGAGACAAACAGGAATCACAAATGAGTGTAATTTTGTTGAGTAATGAATTTCTTATTGGTGCGTCTGACTATGAACATTTTTCCATTAACAAGTTGCCTTCTGACTGTGCTTCATTTCATTTAATGGCAGTTAATCCTTAACCTTTGCCTGAACACTACTTTATTCATTTACAGAATATTTCTTGTCCACAACTGATTTAATCAACTCCTTAAGATAATAAATTCATTAAAGAAATAAAAGATTCATAGCACCTCATTTAAAATATCCCTACTCGACTGAAATTCTCTTAAGGAATATTTAATGAGGCAATGATACAATAAATGAATGAAACCTCCAGATAATGATAAAATTGCCCAATCAGTTAGGACAACTGTTACTTGAATAAATGCATACCTCTAGAAAGCTATTGAAAATATGGTGCTGTTCCCTTTCCTTCACTGTCATTGCTCTTCCTCCTTAAGACTCAGGACTAAAGAATAGATAACTAGTGTAAGTAAGATGTTCTCTTAAAATTCCTTTCCAAGCCACTGGAGCTTGCTTAGTATCTTTAAAGACTAAAATGAGAAACATTCAGAGAGCTCTTAAGATATCACTCCAAGAAAAAATTATTTAAGTGTTTCCTCTATATTTATGAATGTGTTTATTGATGCTGACACTGTCTTCACAAAGCTGTGTAACAGTAACATTGAAATGTTCCAAGGATTTTGTCTTAGGAATTAAGTTGCCAGCCGATCAAAATCTAACCTGAATGAGTTGAAGTTAAAAGAGGAACTCCTTTGGCTGAAATCTGTAACCAAGGCTCAGAAGATGGCATTAAAGTACTGCCTTTTCATTTTTACCTCTACTTTCTTTCCTATGCCTTCACTCTCAGGCAGATTCTCTTTACATAGTGCCCTCAAGAGCCTCAGGCCTATGTCCTACCAGTGGTGTGACCCTTAAGGAAAGACCAAGCCCTTAACCTGGTTCTCACTGTTCCACGACAGGAAGAGCACCCTAACCACCCACTGCCACTCTGACAAGCCAGTTTGTGACAGTTGTCCATTTTGAGCAGAAGGATTTATTCCATCTAAAATGTGATGGGGATTTGGGAGAGGAAATTCTGAAACTGTTTCTGGGAAACTATTACTGAGAAGAAGGAAAGGAAAGACAACTGACATGGGGCGATTGCATCTAACTGATACCCAGACTAACTGCCCAGAGACACTAATATTCTAGATGGGAAGACGGGGACCTGACAGGGCTATGCCGTCACACTAGCTAATGCAGGGATTCAGGAATCACACCGAGATTCAAGCATTCTCTCATTGTTCGGTTACTTAGAAAATAATTAGACTACATAGACACTAGTCTCCCTTCTCAGACATCTGTTGACTCTGATTCTGTGAATGCCCCCACGCAAACCATACAATAGCAGCCCAAGTCCCAGCTCTATTGTTTTAAAGCTGGGTAATTCTGAGAAATTAATTTCAACTCCTTGGTTTTTAGTTTCTTTATCCAAGCAAGAGATTAGAATTAATCAACAGTTTTGGATTTGGGGGATGTGGTAGAATTTGTTTTATAAAGTATATATTAATGACCCTCATTTAAACAGCTCTAGGTTGCAAAACATTTAACTGATGTATACTTCTAACTTGGAAGCTTCTGTACTGCATCCTTGTTTAGAAGACCTTGTTAGTGATGATAAAAGCTATCCCTAGTTGTCACCACAGTGCTCAATGTGATTGTAACTAGACAATGGCATCAGGGACACAGAAGGTCACCACAGAACTACTTCCCAAGGCTCACCGTCCTCACCCACACAAGAGTTTGTTAGAGTGGTCATTTGTGCTTCTAGGTTACAACTGGTCATTTCCACAAAAGCATCTTTTAGTAGTTTAAGGGGAGGCCTGGTGCTGGAATTCATAGAAAGCTTTCCTCGGAGACTGAAGGCCCAGAAGGCTGTTTCAACAAGCACATGGGAAGTTTGGCCCAGGTGTAAGGCAGAGCTCAGAGTCAGGGGAGGCAGCCTACTCATCTTTACTTTTATTGATAGGAAACAGCAGTGCTTTGTGCAGGTTCTTTGGTAGTTGGCCTGCCAGAACTTGTACAACCTACTCCCACCTTATAATTCCCTAGAAACAAATACATTTAATTTGGAAATTTAAGAGTCACAGTCTCAAATGCTTCCCAAGATGGATCCCTCATGTTAGTTAGCTGGTGCCTGCCCACAACACTAAGTGCATGTAGAAATGGGGTCAATCCTTCCCACATGTTCTACAGCTCAACTGCTCTGGAGATTTTGGGCTCCTTGAACTATACTTGGAGAACCAGTGAGCCACGTAATCATTCACATCCCACCATCCCTCAAGTGAAAAATGCCATAAAAAGTCAGTGCTCTCAGGTTCCTAAGGTCCACTGTGGCCAAGCTGAGAAAAGAATTTTCTCACATCTGAATTTTTATTTACTTGAAGCATGAATACACACAACACACATGTGTACACACACATGCACGCACACACACAGTCTTCCATTGTCCTGTTGGTAGCAGTCCTTACCTGCAGATAGAAGCACTGTTTCATGTTTGTTATTACCAGCTTCTTCTTTTAGTAACTTTACAAGAAATTAAAGTCTCATTGCTGGAACTTCTACTGAAAAGACAGGCTAGAAAGTACACATTCAGATTTGATTTGATTACAGCTCCCACAAAAGGAGACAGTGTCCCCAGAAGGAGACAGTGTCCTGTGTGTATGTTCCAGTGCAACAGAAGTCAGCAGTAAAGCGCCCAGTTAAACACAGGCCCTGATTTACGGGTGGAAGACTGAGGGTGGGAGTGCCTCGGAGCCAAGGCTGTAACTGTTGCCTGTGCTGATTGGAAAGATTAAAGATGACAGGAGACAAACATCTGGTTACACAATGGTGTTTTCATATAATTAAACCAGGATTATTCCATCCACTGTAAAGGAAACAAATTGCTTCACCCTAATCTATGTAATAATTTCTCCCACACATAAATACCCTTTCACTATAAAATCTAGGCTCTCCTCCCCTGCAAACTTCAACACGCAGCCAGCCTCACCTTGTCTGGGAGGCTTTGTCCTCTTATCTGCCTCCAACTCCATCATTCCTTCTCCCCGATGAACACCTTTCTCCCTGCATTACTGTGTACTTAATTTTATGTCACTTTGTTAAAGATCTTATTTATGGTATAATTACAGCTTCAGCCACATTCAGTATTTTATTAACTAAAAACTTGAAACTCATCTTTGAAGCTGTGGTTATACTGATGAGTCATTCTGCTTGGGACTAACCCTTGGTAGGAAGGTTGTCTCCCTTCATTTCCCAGTGTACATTTAAAGAGAAGGAAGATTGAGTGATGTGCATACAACTTCAAATGGGCGCGCCTTGAAATCAAGAGCCATGTGTTTGATTTCTTTTCTCTTGGAGTTTGGGCAAAGCTGGTGAATGTTAATATAAAATATCAACCACTACTTTTATTATTTATTTATTTGGAGCTTAAAAACTATGTCATAACAATTCCATGGGATGGTTAATTTTTATACTCATTTAATGTACGGGGAAAGAGAGCCTTACAATTAACTAATTTAGTGAGAAAAAGGCATTTACCATCAGCATCGGCTTGTTCTAGCTCTAATGTCCTTAATTCACCTTTTGAAAATGAATCTACTTTTAGACTGTCAACTTTAAATGATCATTCAGAAAAGATGAGGTTGGCTCAACTCTTAAGTGTAGAGTGATAGGCTCTAGTCAGCCACGTGACCCACAGACCCACTGTCTCCCTACTGGGTCCTGATTTTTCTCAATAGTGAGTTTACCAAAGCTCTCTGTAAGATTTCATCCAGTGCTAACAATCCAAGAGTGTGTTATACATTTGAGAGCTTTAGCTCAGATTACTGTAGCTACTTAAGGATCTAACACTAAAAAGGAAAAGATGAATTTTGTACTTCTATGAGTTTATAAACCCAACTTACAGTAAGATAATGACAAGGTTTCTTGTAAAGAAACAAGACAGATGAGAAGGGTGGGGCTTTTCTGTGTGTACTTTATTTTGCTATCAAATGCAACTCTTCCTGCCCCCCAAAAGTTTTGGGAGTAGCAAACAAAGCATTATCGTAGGTGTCTACAGTGATACAGAGCCATTGATTTTTCACCACTTTATTTCCCCTGGAGACATTCTTATGCTACCATTGATTTGGCTGCCTTTATTTTTGCTTATTGTCCTCCCTTTGGATTGCATTAAAGTCTAGATAACACACCCCTCAAACAAATCAAGAACAAAGGCTTGCGGAAAACCCTATTGGAGTCACTTCATGTGGAGAACACAGGTGAGTCAGTGTTATTTGCTGCCAAGACTCAGGTGGGTGAAGCAGCTACTGCCTTGGGGTGTTTGGCTCTGCACATATGGGTTTCCAGGGCCTCCTACCTTGCCAAGCTTTGGGGGAGGTCAGTGACACAGAACCTGGCGAGCACAAGTTGACATGGAACATGGTGAAGTACAGACTTGCTAGCTTGGAAGAGGGAAAAACATTTGAATGTGACTCTCCTTCTTTTCCTGGCTATGATTAGAAGCAGGTTTCTATGGTGGGAGGAGTAGAGTAGACGACCTAAGAGAGATCTATCTATCTATCTATCTATCTATCTATCTATCTATCTATCTATCTATCTATCTATCTATTTAGATATGTATCTATTTAGATGCTTATGGCACAGTTCTAGTTAGAGGTGGGCAGGGTGAATATTGAGGTGGTAGCAAGGAGGATTGAAAGAAAAGTGGGTATAAAAGCTGATGCTGGATAAAGAGGGAACCAATCTAGCACAGAGAAAGATTAGAGACTTCCCGGGGATTGCTGGCTTGACACCTGGTGGGTCGTGGTGCTACTGAGGGAGGTGCGGAAGCAGGCCAAGATGCAAGTACAATAGACCATACAATATATCAAGTTGAGGGTCTGTTGAGCCTGTAGGAATTTCAGGTTATCAAGGCAGAGACAGAGTAAGAGAGAAGTATAATGAACGGTACAGCTTGGATGGCGTCAGCACATAGAAGGGGATGTACGTTATGGATCTGGGATATCTTTAGAAAGACTTGCTGGAGTGAAGTAAAAAATTAGTCTTAGGGAAGTATGCTGAGGGACACCAGTGTGCTAGGTGGGACACAGAAAGAGGCACCTGTAAAGAGGTATAAGACATTGTCAGGGAGGAGAGGAAAAAAAGGTGATGAAAGACAAAGACCAAGAGAGCTTTAAGAAGATAAGGACTACACAGGTAGAGAAAATCTTATAACAGCTCTGTGAAGACAATCTTTATCAATTTTCTGACTTTGCCCATGGCCAACTTTATTTGAGTGAATAAAAATAATGTAGTATGTAGTTTAGTAGAAAGATAATTGACCTTTCCCACCTGTATAGCCTTGGGCAGATCTGTTAACTACTTGGAGCCATTAATAAAAATAGACGCTAAATTAGATTTTCATATATGGATAAATGATAAAAGAATATACAATTGACTATGCAGGTGTTTTAATATTTGTTATACTGGCAATATAAAGCATATTCAAATAGATCTTTTGTTGGTTATTATCATGATATGGATGCATGCCTTGCTGAGGATATTTCCTCCTGGTACACATCTTACTGACATGAGGTATGACCTTTTGGAAAATAAGGGTTATTTTTGTACAAATATATATCTATAGCCCAGTAGGTCTTGATTGCTTAATAAAATGTTTTCTTCATAGTTTAGAAGCAACAATCATAAAATATTCTCCTGGATTTTTACGTCTGTGGAAGGCATTGGGGTCATGGGGGTGCTATATTCACCAGGGGACTCCTCCAGGGATGGGCACAGGAGCTGGGTGGGCTCTTAGGGAGTGAGCCCTGGATAGAGGTGTCACTGGTGTGTGACCTGGAAGGGTGGGTTTCTGTCACTGGTTCCTCTCCTCTCTTTACTCCCTGGCTGCCATAGATTAAGTACCCTTTCCTCCACTGTGCACCTCTGTCATCCATCTCTGCCTTGGAGATATCTGACCACGGATTCAAGCTGTGATTCAAAACAAACCTCTCTTCCTTTATTTAGTGGGTGTTGAATATCTTGTCCCAGGAAGAGGAAAGCCACCCTTTCCATTATGGCCATTATTACAGTGAAGAAGCCAAATTCATTTGAAGCCAAAGCTTACGTGCCAGGCTGTCCTAAGGAAATGTTAACTTTGACTTTGACGTTTGCTATGATGTGCATACAGATGTCCCCCTGCAGCCTCACTTGACCATCAGTTGAAACAATAGAGGGAGACTGGCTTATAGGAGCCTCACGGCTGACTTGCTGTTAGCAGGTGGGTGTGGTGGGAGAGGCAGTCACTGTGGGTGGGACCTGGAGGGTTCTAGGTCCTTTCCTGCCTCCTTCTTTGATGTTCTGCCTCCTGCCTGCAATGCCTCCGAGTAGCTCTCCTCTCACCAGCCCCTCTGCATTCTTCCTGCCTTGGTGTCAGCCAGCTATGGGCTGAAACGTGAGTCAAAATAACCCTCTCCTTCTTTAAGTTGTGGGCGTTATTTTTCCCACCAGTAAGAAAATCACCAAGACACCTATCCTAGGCAGGTATTTGGCCGTAAAATTTCCATTTGAAACAGAATAATGTGTACTATGAGGGCTTCTGGAAAATAGCACTTTTTCATTCAAAAGGGTGAAATGTTTTGTAGCTGTTTATAGATTTCAGTCCCATTAAACTTCGCTTATGTTGCCTCCTCTTAATTCTTGATTCGTATGGTATGCGATGATGCCTAGCAACTGTCCACAGTTGGCATTAAAAATAATGAATTTCTTAGAATCCTATTTCTTACCTATAATGAAAATATCACCTACCTATCTCCTATGAACAAGATGCTAAATTAGCCGTGAAGATCTTGGCAGCATTTGCTGAAATGGGTGAAACCGGTGTTGGAAGCTGCAGCTCGCTAATTGCTCTGCATTCTTCACTGCAGGTAAGCAAGGGACGCGTGCACACTCCTTAAACCCTGGCTCTTGTACCCAAAGAAGCTGTAGGAATATCTTTCTCAGATCTCATGTCTCCACTAAGAAAGTCAGTAGGTCTAAACTTGGACGAGGTTAGATTTATTATTTCTCTATCACCACTGGGAAGCTTCCTTTTAAAATTCAAGCTACTTGAGAAGAATTAAAACCAGGATTTAGCTCAAGTGGGACCGCAGCTACCTTGGAGGCACAAGGCCCGAGTTCAATCTCCAGTTCCACCAAAAAACCCCAAAAGTACAAGAATTAAAAACTGTGACATTCTTTAGACCAAAACCTCACAGTACTGTGGTCCCCACACTATCACAACATGATGTTTGATGGAGGCTTTCTGATCTCCAGTTGTGGTGATCCTTCCTTCCTGTCTTGGGTAACACCAGAGACAGTTCCAATAAGAAGCAATAGCACACTGGAAAGAACTAAGGGTGAGATATTTAGCATCTGGAGCTCTGAATCCAGATTGTGTTTTTAAGGTCACAAAGGAGGGAAAAGGAGGAGGAGCAGGGGGAGAGGTGGACCAAATCAAAGATAAAAAAATGATGTGAATTAATATGCAAATTTAAAAAAATCAATATAACACACCAATAAAGAGAGATAGTAACTAACAGCCCCCACTGTGGATCTTAGAGCACTGATGAATACTTAGTGATGCCTTTTAAAGTGGTTTCTGGTTTCTCGTCATTACGTAAAGCTGTAGCATATGTCACGGTGCAGGAGAGAAGAAGCATACAATAGAATACGAACATCAAACACTAGAGAATGATAGTGTCCCATGCGGTTATACAATGTACTAAAGGAAAAAAAATTGAAAGTTAGTTATCTACAGAGTAACTGATGTTGCAGCCACATTGCCTTCCCATCTTTCCTTCTTTGGTCATTTTTTTAAAAATTATTATTTTTATTTTTTCCAATCCTGTGGCTGAAACTCAGGTGCTCATATGCAGCCAGCAAGGGCTCTACCACTGAACTACCTCAAATAAAAAGCTCAGCAGATGTGCCCAGTACAAAATAAAGTGAGTTTTAAGTAAGGAAAGCCATACATCATTTTATCCTTTGAAAAAGCCTTAAAAACATGTTTTCTTCTCTCACTTGCAAATGAGTAAGAGGCTTTGACTTTTTTGTTCCAGTTCCCACAGTTGACGGTGGACAAATCCACAAGTGTTTTGATTGCAACCAAGTGATAGAATCTCGATTTGAAATCTGTGAGGCAGAAAGGAGACTTTAGTTTTACTAACTAAACTACAAAAAGGATGGATCTACAGCTGGGCCACGAAGAAATCGGACTCAGGCTGTGATGTGACCAGGAATCTCTCCTCTCCGCGAACTTCCACGGTGTCTGGTTTTATTCTTCCATAAACTCTGAGAAATGTGGCTACTTCATATTCCTATGTTGGCACCTCCAAGAAGCTCTATCATTTCAAGTGAAACATTTTCAAGGAAATGATAACGGTTCCAATTCCATTCAGAATCCAGTTTTAGACCAATCAGTGATCTGGCACCCTGGATTGTGGTTAGTGGACCACTTGAGTTAATGGTGGCTCTGCAGTATGAGGTCTCCGAGAAAATAGAAACCTCTCTTCGAACCACTGCTCTAGACTGAAAAAGACTGGATGACAATTAAAATTTTTAATCAACCTATAGTTGCTTTCAAAGAAGATCAGACGGGTCAATCCAGGGATTTAAAATTTTATCAGCACATTAGGCAAGAAAGCTGCATGGGTTCATAGTCTGGCTGTATCACTTACTAGCTGTGTGACCTTGACAAATTATGTAATGCCCCCTACCTAAATTCCTCATCTGCAAAATCATAGTAATAATGCTACTTACTTCACAGAGTTTTGAAGGTCAATAGCTTCAGAACTGAAGTTTTCTTCTTTGCCCCCAAACTGACACTTGCTCACAGCTTCTCTGTATCAGTTCATGGTACTTTTAATATTTCAAGTTTTCAGGTCCAAAATCTTAAGAGGTTCTTTCTTTCCTCCCCCGTTTTCAGCTGGTCTTCTGAATGTATTTCTTCTTACAAAATGTATTTTATAACTATCCCTATTGTTCCTCTATAGCACCATGTCAGAGAGATCCAGTCAGTGTTTATACATATTACAGCCCTAAATTCCAAACTACTAAACTTCAAGCACACACACACACACACACACACACACACACACACACACACACACACACACGAAGGTATGCAAGAGAATCAGGGAAGGAGAAGGAGGGGAGGAAAGGGGGTTAAAATAGTGAAGAAATGTCATGCACATGTACCAACTCCCCACAATGAATGTAATCATTATGTACTGCAAACATGTACCAATAAAAATAAATTAAAATGTTGGATTAGGGGAAGGAGGTATAGAATTGTAAAAGCACAGTAGCTGCATCTAGTCACGAACATGTCTGTCAAACAGAAGCTGATTCTACGTAGATCAGTACAGTATATTGGAGAGGATGCATGTTTGAGTAAAGATCTGGCTGGTAAATTTCAAGTAAGTCACCAGCTGGAAAAAGGCCATTACAGTTCACTTCTTTTCTATTGTAATTTTTTTTTAAAAGAAGACATATAAACTCTCTTTTCTTAGTTGACAAAAAATAAAAAATAGTAGGAAACAGAACTTTTGAGTTCAAATTTGAATTTTTAAAAGCCAGTAGAATGAGTGCCTTGAGTAATTAAGAAAGAGGGAAAATAATTATCTTCTGAGGCAGTGAGATTTCAAAATGTGGTTAGAAATAGATTACTGAGGTACTTAAAATCCTTAAGACTAATTTAGAAAATATAGCATGAGTATTTACTTATTCTCAGAATTATTTTAAAGTGGCTTCCATGCGACTTTATAGGTTTTAAGCAAGTAATTGATACCTATTGAAAGTTGCACAATAACAACAAACTTCAAAAGCTAAGGACCCCAAAACATCAGAAATTTTTCCTGTCATCTCAAGATATTGAGTTTCCTTAAATTGCATAACATTCTCCTAAATATGTAAATAATTCAGCACGCATTTATGCTTTTCTGTGCTCATTAGTATTTCCTGGATAGTTAATGTTACCCAGTGTGGAATAAATAGTATGACATGAAGGAAAATAATGATACCTTTACCGTCTTTCTTTGGTTGTAGCTTCTATAGCCTGTTGAATGGCTTGTACTTATGTAAAAATAAATAGCTTTGTGAGAAGCATTCAGACCTCCAATCCTTAAAGTGGTAGCACCTAATACAGTGGCTTTTCATCCAAGAACTTATTTTTCCATCCAATGCACCAGTGAAATACAAACTAGACTACTCTGTATCTAAAGATAAGCATGTGTGCGTGTGCACACACACACTCACACACACACTCATTCAGAGACTCATACATATACCATGGTATGTCAATAATGCTAACAACAAAAAATAATGAAGCTAAAAACTCTCTGTGATCTCCACATAAATTATTTGCATAAACACTCTTGCTGATATTCATTTTCAAAGTATGAAATTTCCTCATTTCCTTTCCAAGACTGAGCCAGAGTCTAATGGTTTGCAGTCCCAGCCGGCACCACCTTTTGATTCTAAGGGGCATCACTCTATGGGAAGATAGCGATCCACGAAAACCGTTATACTGACCATGGTTTACTTTACAAAATTCCTCAGCAGCTTATCCACTGCAGAGTGCTACAGGAGGAATTGGAATTAAGAGTTGAAAACCACAATGCCGGACATGGTGGCTCATGCCTGTAATCCCAGCACTCGGGAGGCAGAGACAGGAGGATTGCTGAGTTCGCGGCGGCTTGCCTGGGCACCATAGTGAGCTCAGGGCCAGCCTGAACTACAAAGCGAGACCCTGTCTCAAAAAGCAAAAAAAAAAAAAAAAAAAAAAAAAAAAAAAAAAAAAAAAAAAAAAAAAAAAAGAGTTGAAAACCAATGGTGTAGCATATGGGTATGTTTTGTTTCTTATACTGAATTAATATTTCTGTAAAATAGTGGTTATGCTTTGAAGGTAAAAGACTGCAATGAAAAAAAGCTACATGGAGAATTTCTGAAATACTTGTGAATTTTATTCGTTTAAAAAAACTGTTGGACAATATTGAGATTTCATAAAATTGGATGCTGAAGACTTGTGTCCGTTAGATACATGTATTACTCTCTATCATTGTATGTTCCTAGTTACTTAAATATTTTATTCTGAGAAAAGCCTCAACAAAAGTCTCCTAGGTGCTGAAAAAATAAAATCCAAGCTCTCAAACCTGTCATTATTTAGTTTTGGCTGACTGCTTTCTCATTCTATATTCCACTCTTGTTGGCTTTTCCAAAATTACCAAGGAACTCACCATTTCTAAATTTTATCTCTCTGTACACTCTGGAAGTTCGCTCCACTACCTGAAATCCCACCCCAGTCTGAAAAATCCTGCTCTCACTGTGTAGGTGCGGGTGTCACCTCCTCTGTGAAAGTGTCTCTGGCCCTTCTAGATTGAATGAAAGAATCATTTTCTCTAGGCTCTTTGCCCTTTAATACATCATGGCATTTTGCTTATGCACATTTGTCTGCCATAGTCAGTGGACTGTCTTGGAAGCGTCCACTCCTATCTCCATCTGGCACAAAATTTTAAAATTTTCATTGGGTTGCTATTTTTAATTTAATGTAATTTAATTTTAATGTATTTACCCTTAAAAATCCCAATCCCTCAGAAGTGTATAAGGTAAAGTATGTCTTCTTCCCTGTTACCAACTTCCTATAACCACTTCGGTGGTTAGAATTCTCTTATTTATATAACTAGAGGCAGTCTTTGCATATATTAGGATATAAGTTCAAGCATAAAAACAATTTGTGAAATAAATAGATCACAGATATGTAAATACCGTATCTGTTCTCTGATATGAAAACCTGTAGATGTAAATGAGTTCTAGAATGTATGATACATTTTGTAAAATAGGAAATATTCAAAGCGAAAGTGGTAGTGGAACGTAATGAAGGGAAGGAATAAATATGATTTGGAAATAAAAAGAAATAGCATGCATATAACGGGTGGGGGTTGTGGGTGGGTAGGGATGTGGGTCAAAATGAGAATTAACTTCTGTCATATACTGCTACAAATTCCCCAATGTTATATGGGATTGTGAGATGCATATAAAATGTACCAATAAAGAATTCAATAGAAAAACAGTTTGTGAGTACACAAAGTGTTTATGATCACTTTTAAACACACATGAAAAGTATGTGCACAATGCTCCACATTATCGTTTTTACCAAAGGACACATAGCAAATTCTACTCATTTTGGCACTCTTAGATCTAACTGTTGTTCTAATTTGTTGAGTGTGATAGTGATGTGTGTATAAAATATACCAATAAAGAATTCAATAAAAATTAAAAAGTGAAAAAAAAAACTTGTATTAGGCCCCATGTGATGTAAGTAACTCAGCATGACTGGAGAAGAGAGCAGCACTGTACAAGTGAGACCATGAAGAGAGTCTAGAGGCTCAGAGACTGGAGCAGATGGAAGTTCTTTAGTGGGGAAGGATAAGCTGAGGGGCCTCTTAGCTCAGTGGCCCAAATGTCATAATGACTTTGTCTCCCTTGCTCCACTTGGGATTTCCTCATATCTTTTTGTTTGTTTGTTTGTTTGTTTGTTTTTAGACAGGGTCTTGCTTTGTAGTTCAGGTTGGCCCTGAGCTCACTATGTAGCCCAGGCAAATCTTGAACTCAGCAATCCTCCTGTCTCTGCCTCCTGAGTGAATGCTGGGATAACAGGAGTGAGCCACCATGCCCAGTATGTGGTATTGATTGCTGGTGGGCGTGAGTCACCATGTCCAACATTTTATGTGGCTGCCAGGGATCAAACTCAGGACCTTGAGCTATCTTTGGCTGCCTTTCCTTGTGGAGTCCCAACTGATACATAAGGTCTAGCTTTCACATTTAAAAAATCACACATCTTTGAGTAAAAGAGAAATGGACACATCTCTTCATCCTTACAGTGTCAGATTTTATCATTGAATCACAAAGCCTATCTTATTGCACATTGTTCAAGAAGCCCTTGAACTATACTTGGTACCTTATTGGGCAAGTCAGAGATGATGTGAATAAATTAGGTTAATTAGATAGTTTTGATAATGGAAGTGAAAAGTTAGGTCCAAGGAAAGTTATAAGGAGATTGAAAAGTTTTTCAATTTGAATTGAGGATAAGAGGAACTGTATAAGATATAAACCATGTGTAATGTAAGAAAGTCTCCTTTCTTTGCTAGTTGATGCTCAAAATGTATCCATAAGGGATTTGACCCTTCATTCCATATCTGGGTTTTGTTAAAATATTGATATATATAAATTTTTTTTAAGTAGCATGTTGTTTCATTGTATGTCAAGGATGGTTCCTCACAGTTAATGAAACACCAGACATGGGGAAAGTAGACACACATTGTGATGGGATATTTGTGGATGAGAAAAAATGAATGTTCACTAAGGAAATGAATATTTCTAGTCAAAAACAATTTTCTCATAGTTTTTTCTGATGCTGGAACAGAAACATCTAGTCTTAATATAGGACTTAATTCATTTCTATCCAAAGAAAAAGCAAGAGTCATTTAAGATAGATGGTAACTGGGCCTGGGAGATAGAAAGGTTTAGAGAATATAGAAGTTGGGGTTTTCTGATGAACTCAGAATGGAAAAAGAAGGAAAAAAGCTCAAGAGAAATTTTCATATTATTTCTAAACATGCACATTTAACAGGCAAATTTAAACCATCATAGTTTAATTATATACGCTCACACTCCTACACATACAGAGGTAAATTTAGGACCCTAAATCATTATAATTAGCTAATAATGTTAGTAATAATAAACTAGATTGTAATTGAGAAACTCCTCTCCCGGGAGGATAAAAGGCATTAAGGACCCACAATTAAACCAGAATAGATCTCACTTTCCTAGCATGTGCTAGGTGTGGTCTGGCCGCAGGCAGTGAAACAGACTCAAGCACCGACCTGTAAGCATAGTTCCAGTGCTTTCTTCCACAATGCAGGGATGTTTGGAGAACACATAAGATGGTATCTATGAGGAGTATCAGCTCTGAAGAAATGCCAAAAGCAACCTTCGTGGGGTGTTATTATCATCCAGTGACTCATTCCACAGAAGTATAACTAATCTCACTATGGTGACATTCAGGATCTTGCACCAACACAACACCTGGAACTCAGGACTTGACTGATTGACGTCCAGCTTGAAGTACAGCTCTCATCCCTTTCTCCAGAGAGCATCTATCCAAGGCAAACCTTCACAGTTCTACTTCCTTCTTCCCAGCTGGTCCCAGGAGCCCCAGCAGAGCTGGGCACATACAACTTTCATTCCCGAAGAAGAGGGAACCATCTCAATATGGCTAATTATAGTACAGCAGCCAACTGGCTGGGAGCATCAAGAAAATTACAGGGAAGCGTATGGAATACAAAGGTCAGTTGTTGAATATGCTTGGCAGGCAGGGCTATGCAATCAAGCTCAAAAATGGAACTCTCCATTTCAACTAAGTAGTTGCTCATATTCCAAGTACTGTTTCACACAGGATGGGACTAGGAGACAGCTTCACGCTTCTTAGAAGTCTTTTGCTCCCCTCCCCGTAACAAGTGTGTATGTGTGTTCTCATAAAAATTAAATGTATGAAATAATATATGCTACACTTATTTGTGGTTTTGCTTTCCATTGTATCAGGTACTGTGATCATAATCCTTAAATATGAAATTTAAAAATTCTAGAAATAAGCCATCGATCAGTTTTAAGTCACATGCCATCCTGAGCAGTGTGACAGGGTTTCACACTATCCTACTCTGTCCAGCCTGAGGTGTTGAGTCAGATTCCATTCAAGTATTTTCATTCTGTGCCTGTGAGTTGCTTAGTAGCTCTACTGCTTACCAGACTGGTCGTGTGGTATCTAAGGAGAGGGAAAGCACAGCACTTTTCTTATACTGCATTGTC
>PVIC010008599.1:0-47781 GCA_004025085.1 Thryonomys swinderianus
GCAAGGACCTGAGTTCGATCCCCGGTTACCACATATAATGCTGGGCGTGGTGGCTCACGCCTGTAATCCCAGCACTCGGGAGGCAGAGACAGGAGGATTGCTGAGTTCGCGGCGGCTTACCTGGGCACCATAGTGAGCTCAGGGCCAGCCTGAACTACAAAGTGAGACCCTGTCTCCAAAAAAGAAAAAAAAAAAAAAAGAAAAAAAAATCAACATAATCTACTGACATCAAAAGTGGGGGGTGGGGGGGTCCCTCACACGAAGCAGACAATCAATTCTACAGGAGCAGATACAAGTGAATGTCCTCTAAAACAACCCAGTTCTGACACTGAGATCCCGTGGGGCAGGGGGGTGTTAGTCCCCAAGTCTGTCCCCCTCCCCGAATTCAAGTAACAATCACAAGCCCTGAGATGTTTTGCTTCTGCTTCCAACCCACCAGCTATCAATCCAGGTGCCCACAGCTCCCTCCCCAGGTTCAGTTACTTCTCTTGAGCAGCTCACAGGACTTATTTGTGTTGATTTATTTCTTATAAAGAATACTACAATGGTCAGAGGATTTATCTTAGTGGTTCCAGCATCTGCCTTGCTAGCTCAAGGTCCTGAGTTCAATTCCCCAGTCTCCACATACCACAGTGCGGGGCGTGGTGGCTCACACCTGTAATCCCAGAACTCGGGAGGCAGAGGCAGGAGGATTGCTGTGAGTTCAAGGCTTGCCTAGGCTACATAGTGAGCTCAGGGCCAGCCTGAGCTACAAAGTGAGAACCTGTCTCAAAAAAAACAAAAAGGTCTGGGATTTAGCTCAAGTGGTACCCCACTTACTTTGGAAGCACAAGGGCTAGAGTTCAATCCCCAGTACCGCAAAAACAAAACAAAACAAAACAAAAAACCTATATGGCCAGGGGTGTACTTAGTGGTAGAACAGTTGCCTTGCAGGGGTAAAGCTGTGGGTTCCATCCCCAGCACTGTCTAGAGAAGGATCAAAGTGAAGAGATGCATAGCACAAGGTCTAGGAAAAGGAGCCTTGGCAGTTTGGAAGCTCTAGAATCCTGTCCCTTTAGGTTATCACAGAGATGGAGATCTGTCATTGCATAGGTGTAACTTGACCACACATGACCGTGTCAGAATGTGATTGGATAAAGGGTCTAATCTAATGCTAATAGATGGGTGGGGAGACCCAGCCAGGCCTGTCTGTTCACATACCTCTTGATCTCTGCCCAGGCTCCCTCCCTCTCAAGTACTGGCAGGATCCTCTGGAATGGGAATGGGAATGGGCTATTATCAGATAGGGCAGGTCAGAATTCTTTTATGACCAGCACCAAGGCAGATAGAGAGGGAAGACCAGAGTTTCTACAGCCTGCCTGGGGGAGGAACTCGACATACCAAGAACTATCATCAAAACCAGCCATTCTTGGGGCCAGAGATTTAGCTCAGTGGTTCCAGCGCCTGCCTCCCAAACACAAGGCCCTGAGTTCGATCCGGTAACCACAAACAGTGCTGGGCGTGGTGACTAACGCCCACCAGCAATCAATACCACATACTACAGTGCTGGGCATGGTGGCTCACGCCTGTAATCCCAGCACTTGGGAGGCAGAGGCAGGATTGCTGTGAGTTAAGGCTAACCTGAGCTACATAGTGAGTTTAGTGCCAGCCTGAACTACAAAGTAAGATCCTGTCTCAGAAAGAAAAAGTAGTCATTCTCTATCTCATGTCATACTGTACCTAATTTGTAAATTAAACTTTGTAAGTATGTGTGAAAATAAAAACCTAGTACAGTGGACCCTTGACTTATGAACTCAATTTGTTCCTAGAGGCTGACTAAATCAAGTTGGTCAACTGAAGGCTCAGGCTCCTCTACACAGCCTTCAAAGCCTCTCCTACATACAAGCAAATCTCAGTATCCTTAGACATTGGCCCAGGATTTCCCCCACACAGGAGAGGATGTTGTAATGCTCCTTCCAGAACTCTTTAAGGGTTAAATCTGTCTGAGACCATCTGGAAGCACAAACAGCTGGCCTTCAGGTTCTAATTCTAAGACTTTGGTCTTAAGTTAAAACTAAAATTCCAGTCATAACCCAATTTGTTCCTATGTCAGGCTGGTTGTAATATGAAGGTCCATTTTATGTGTAAGGTTTCAGGCATCCAATGGAAGTTTTAGAACATATTCCTGTTTGCTGGGTGTGGTACCACACACCTATAATCCTAGCACTCAGGAGGCAGAGGCAGGAGGATGCCCTGAGTTCACAGCCATCCAAGGCTACATAGTGAGTTCAGAGCCAGCCTGAACTACAAAACCAAACTTTGTCTCAAAAAACCAAAAACAAAACAAAACAAATATATTCCCACTTAGTAAAGAGGGAACTACTGCATGGCAGCTTTCACAAAACCTCTGGTTTTCTGGAGATTTTTTTTTCTCCAGACAAAGTCTCACTTTGTAGTTCAGACTGCCCCTGAGCTCACTATGTAGCCCAGGAAAGTTACATGTACCCTTTACCATGTGTAGCACTAGACCTCCAGTGCCCTCTGGTCCAGCAGGTCCACCCTGAAGTGGGAACTCTCCAGATTCTCCTGCCAAGTGCTGTCTGATCTGGAGTCCTCCAGGGCCTGGAATGTACTGAACACACTCCTCACCCTGGGAAGCTGAGCTCTATGTTCAGTGACCAGGGCCACCGAGACCAAAGCCTTGTCTCTACTATACCCAGCCCCCACCAGGCTGCCCTAGAGGGCCACCTAGGCCCTGGAAGTCCCTTTATTCTGGCCTGGAGGCCCAGCTGATGGCAACAGACACTGGAGGGGATGCTCCCTCTGAGGCCTCAACAGCCCAGATAAGCGCCCAAGGGTGGTGGAGACAGATGTGGCCAAGTGACAGAGATGGAGATGGGCTGCCCTAGTGACAGGAGTCACAGGGGTGCATAGCCTGTGGCGGGGTACTTGACAATGCAGAGAGGCTCACAGGGGTTCTGGCAGGACTCATTGTCTTCTTTGCACCGCAACAAAATAAAGAGAGATGCTATCCAGGAAAAGAGGGCTTTAGAAAGGACCACATTGTAACCTGGAGTGGGCAAAGGAGGAAGGGGGGGCAGGTTACCAGGGAAACTGAAAACTCCTTGCCTCCCTTCCAGCTCCCACCCAAGACTTCAGAGTTGGCAGGTTGCAGGCAAGAGCCATAGGGACAAAGGGCAGTGTCCCAGGCACTTAGGCAGCTGAAATATGGGGTGGTGGCAGGATGGCTGGCACCCTCCTGAGTGCCTCACCATCGCCACCACCTTGCACTGCCAGCCAGTGGCCCCAACACGCCCCATCTTCTCTCAGGCATCACTGTGATCGCAGAGCCTCCCCTTCATGTCCACAAGGTGCTTTTCCCTGGTTTCCAGCTCACTGGGCTGCACTCAGATGCCTCCTCCATAAAACTGACCTGTCACTCCCCCGGGGACAAAGTCCAGTGGCCTCTCCACAGGGTGTAGAGACAAGAGACTTGACTCAGTAGCTTCCAGCTGATCTCAGGCACCTTCATCACTCTCATTCCAGCCTGGAGCTGTCCCCACCCCACAGTGCTGTTATCCCTGCTGCCCCCAGGGTCATCTCCTCCAGACCTCCCAGGGCGCACTTTGCTATGGAGTGGGGACCTGGAGTCCAGTGCTGTAGACAGAGCCCCCGGCCTGCCCAGCCTGCAGGGCTCAAAGCCCAGGCAGTAATAAATCACACCTCACTGTGCAGTACACAGTAAATGCTCTGTATGCTACCCTCTAAGACTGTCACCCCGTAAACACAGCAGGGGCTTAACTGCTCCATGCTGCACATACATGGTTCCCAGGGCAAAGAGACCCAGTCCCAAGAGCAGGGCTGCAAGGCCCCTCCCCATGGGTGGGCAGGGACCCTGGCTCCTGGATGGAGCCCCTTCCGCCAACTGACCAGCCAGCCCCAAGGTGCCTGGGGCTCTTCTTGGGACATGGCTAGGGCCTAAAAGATGCAGGCTGGGGTCCAGTGGGAAGGTCTAGAGCCCAGGCTCCTATCTTGGAGTTCAGGACACACAAGACCAGCCAGCAAGTCAAAAAAATCCTGCAGTGCACCAAGCCCACATCCGGCCGGGCCCTTTCCTGTGCTCCTTGCAGCCCGGTAACCCCCTTGGCTCTCAACTTCCAGGGTGATGTTCCAACCCGCAGACCCCTTAAAACCTCCCTCACAGTTCTTGGCTCATCCTGTGGCTGTGTCATAGGCTTCATCAAGGCAGCAACTCCACACCAAATAGACAGATGAGAACCGGAAATGTTTAATTGCAGAAATGTGGCCAGCACTTAAATCAGATGGCTGCAGCTGAGGCAAGGCCAAGGCTCTCTGTCCAGCAGGGACAGGCGTGACAGCAAAGGGCAGAGGGCACATCTGGCCTAGGGCCTCAGAGCTGCGAGAGGATGTTGGGGGCCAGGCTGCAGGTAAGGCCTGTGCCGTCTGGCTCCACATTCAGGGTCTTTACCACGCCGTTCTCTATCACCATGGAGAACCTGTGGAGGGGACCAGGCAGACGCAACACTGGCTCAGGCCTGGAGGTGTCAGGGGAGGGAGGAATCGGGGCCCCAGGGAACCCCCACAAAGAGCTCAATGGCTTTTACCTCTTGAGCCGGCGATTCCCAAAGAGGGGTACTAATGAATTATCTAGTAATAGATCTGTCTCCTAGGAAGAGAGATGGAGAAATGCATCAGGAACCCCCCTAGAACAGGCCAAAAGTAGCTCTTCCCAACACCACATCCATCCAAGCCCTGCTCTGGAAGTCCCGCACAGGAAATGGCTGTAGGTCAGGAGTGATGGATACACTCACCTTCCCAAAGGCCCCAGTGGGATCAGCCAGGAGCCGAACCTGAGGAGACAGCAAATAAAGGTCACAAGATGGATACTACCTGGCGCCGGCCCCAGCAGACCCCATACCTCACCTTGCCTTCCGCTTTGTGGGCTCTTCCCCACTCTCCAGTCACAAAGACATCGTTAACACTCAGGCATGCCACCACCTGCACCCCCTTGGCCTTCAGAGCCTCAGCCTGCTCCACAAACCCTGGAAGGTGGGTCTAGGAGGGGGGAAAAAAGTCAACAAAAGAATAACCACATTGCTCCAGAGCCCTCCTCACTTCTTTGACTCAGTGCCTTTGATCAGGCATAATAACTGCACAAAATATTAGATCCCCTTTATTCCTCAGCCAGTAGGATGCTCATATCCAAATATCTTGTGGTTAAGACTTCCTATTGGCAGAACTATCTTTAAAAAAAAACCAGGGTCGGGCCAAAGATTTAGCTCAGTGGTTCTGTTGTCTGTCTTGCAAGCTCAAGGTCCTGATTTCATCCCCAGTAACTACATACAATGCTCATACAATGCTGGGCTCACGCCTGTAAACCCAGTACTCGGGAGGCAGAGGCAGGAGGATTGCTCAGTTTGAGGCTTGCCTGGGCTCCATAGTGAGCTCAGGGCCAGCCTGAACTACAAAGCATGACCCTGTCTCAAAAAAACCCCCAAAAAACAGGGTAATGATATCATTAAAACCAGGGTCATGATATCAAATGGTCCTGGCTGGGATCAAACTTGGAATCCTCTTGCCTCAACTTCCCATAGTACTAGGACTACAGGTGTGTGCCACCAGACCTAGTTTCAACACTGTCATTTTTTTTTTTTTTTTTTGAGACAGGGTCTCGCTTTGTAGTTCAGGCTGGCTCTGAGTTCACTATGTAGCCCAGGCAAGCCGCCACGAACTCAGCAATCCTCCCGCCTCTGCCTCCCGAGTGCTGGGATTACAGACGAGAGCCACCACGCCCGGCACTGTAGTATGTGGTATTGTTGGTGGGCGTGAGTCTCCACGCTCAGCATTGTATGTGGTTACCGGGGATCGAACTCGGGGCCTTGCACTTGTGAGGCAGGCGCTGGAATCACTGAGTTAACCCTCCGGTCCCCTTTTTTTTTCTTTTTTGAAACAGGGTCTTGCTTTGTAATTCAGGTTGGCCTGAGCTCACCATGTAGCCCAGGCAAGCCTCAAACTCAGCAATCCTCCTGCCTCTGCCTCCCGAGTGCTGGAATTACAAGCGTGAGCCACCACGCCCAGCACTGTAGTATGTGATATTGATTGTTGGTGGGCGTGAGTCTCCACGCTCAGCATTGTACGTGGTTACCGGGGATTGGACTCAGGGCCTTGCACTTGTGAGGCAGGTGCTGGAACCACTGAGCTAACCCTCCGGCCCCTTTTTTTTTTTCTTTTTTGAAACAGGGTCTTGCTTTGTAATTCAGGTTGGCCTGAGCTCACCATGTAGCCCAGGCAAGCCTCAAACTCAGCAATCCTCCTGCCTCTGCCTCCCGAGTGCTGGGATTATAGGCATGAGCCACCACGCCCGGCTTTAGAGTTTTTTTTTTTTAGTTTTTTGAGACAGGATTTTGCTTTGTAGTTCAGGTTGGCCCTGAACTCACTATGTATTCCAGGCAAGCCTCAGACTCACAGCAATCCTCTGCCTCTGCTTCCATAGTGCTGGGATTAGGAGCCACTATGCCCAGCATTGTGGTATGTAGTGCAAGAGATTGAACTCAGGATCTTGGGCTTGCCAGGCAGATGCCTGAACCACTGAGGTAAGTCCCTGGCCCTTCAGGACTATGTCTTTTTTTTTTTTTTTTTTTTTTTTTTGAGACAGGGTCTGGTTTTAAAATTCAGGCTGGCCCTGAGCCCACTGTGTAGCCCAGGGTAGCCTTGAACTCAGCAATCCTGCCTCTACCTCCAGAGTGCTGGGATTATAGGCGGGAGCCACCACGCCCCACACTGTGGTATGTGGCATGACTGCTGGTGAGCGTGAGTCACCACGCCCAGTATTGAATGTGGCTACCCAGATTGAACCGGGGACATTGTGCTTGCTAGGCAGGTGCTGCGATCACTGAACTAAATCTGGCCCCAGGACTATGTTTTATTTGCTCAAGTCCCATTTACTTCCCACAGTGCCTCACACCCAGCAGCATTAATGAAATTTTACTCTTATCCTTTTCTCCTACTTTCTGGGAACTATGACTTCACACTGGCTCTGCTTCTGTTTCCTCAAATCAGTGAACTGCTCTCACCTGTCTCACAGTTACACACTCCTGTTGCAAACTGCCTCTGGGCAATACAAGATTTAGGAAGACTGACAGGCCTCACCTTAGAACAGCCAGGTGTAAACGCCCCAGGGACTCCAAACAGCACTCCCTTCTTGCCCTTGAACAGTTCTGCCAGGTTCACCTTGTTCCCAGGCTCCCCTTCAAAGACCTCCACGGAGGGGATGGCATCGCCAACCTGTAGGGAAGGGGACAGGGTAAGGGGAGGAGAGGTGCCAACCAGAGCCAGGAACAGAACCTGACGCCTTGTCTCTTCCCTCTACCACCTGGTTACCCCACATCCTGGAGGTTTCAAGTAACCTGGCTCTGCTTAAGGGCCGGTTGGTAAAAACAGAGAAAGGGAGCGGCGGATGTCCCTAAGTGTTGCAACACTGTGCAAACATGCTGCCTAGGCTAAAGGACAGGAGTGGCCAGGGAGGGGAAAGCCATAACAACATGAGGGGAGAAAATCCAGATCAAGTGAAAGAGGGCTGGGGAAGTTAGGGGGTGTCCAGCTCTCTGGGGGCTACCACAGAGGAATGAATCTTGGTGGTGGTGGTGAGGGGTCTAGTCCACCAGGGCTGGAAGAGGGTATCTTGGGGTCAGAAGAGACAGACAAAAGGAAGGGAGATTCAGAAGTGGGGGAATCTCTGAGGAGCCCAGAGGTAGGAGGAAGAAGTGGGGAGGGTCTCCGAAGAGGGTGGGAGGGAAAGAGAGGGGCCCAAGGTGGTAGGGACAGTTCCTGATGGGATTAAGATGAACAGAAGCTCCAGAGGGGGGCTGAGGCGACTCAGCCAGACTGTGTCTCAAAATAAAATTTTAAAGGATTTGGAATATAGCTCAGCGGTTCTTGGAAGGAGAGGGGGCGTACTGAGGAGAAAGGTGTGAATCAGCCAAGGAGGGGAGACGGTCCTGGGGTGGGATTTGGAAGACACTACTGGGTTCTCAACTATGTCACAAGATGGGACGAAGTGCTGTCCAGTACTGTCACATACGGGTTAGGAGGTGCAGCGGAGGATACCTGGACAAGCAGGAAAGGGGACCTGTGGGGAGAGATGCTTCCACAAGGTGGGGGATAGCGTGCGTGAAGAATGGGGACCCGTCACTGGATGCCTCATTAGTGTACAAGGAAAGGGTCAGGATGGTGATTCGAGACCCTTCAGGATATCCCAAGAGGCGGGGGTTGCAAGGCTACTAAAAGAGGCAAGCACGGAGGGGAAGCAGAGGGATCTTGCTGAGGGTCGCGGGCAGCGGGGAGGGACCCAGAAGGCAAGAGAGACAGCGACATCCCCAAAGAGTGGGGTGTCTGCTGGAGGAGATAAAGAGGGGTCGGGCCCAGCAGGGCCAACGGTCACCTTAATCGGGGCCATAGCTGCGGCGGTGCTGCGGAAACCCCGGGTCCCTTCAAGCGCCCACCCTCCTGCTCCTCCTTCCGATCGCCGGCTCTCTGCTGTCACGGCACACCGACAGGCAGCGGCTCCACTGAACGCTGACCGGGCTAGGCGGCTAAGTGAATTCAATTGCACCAGCCCCATACCCGCCCTCGGCCGCCTCCCCGCCCCCGACCCAACAGAAAGCCTAGCCTCTGCCGCACCGTCCCCACTGCGCAGGCTTGAGCGCCAGCGCGCCGGGTGGGGCCTCCAGACACAGGGGTTATTCGTATTAGGGGCCGGGCCACTGACTTTAGCTCTAGCGCAGCTCGTTTGCATAGAAGGTCGTGGCGCTCCCTAGAAAAGCCATAAAATTATGGATGGGGCAGTTCCCGTCTCTTAAACGGAAAAACAAAGGACAAAAGACGATAGGCTCCAGTGTAGGACTGATTTATTTAGCACTGATTTATTTAGCATTCAACAGCAGCCTCTGCATTGCAGATGTTTTACATACGATTTGCATTTTACGTATGGGTCACAGCAAGTGGGGTTTGGCTTGGATTGTGGTGACCCCCGCGGAAACGCTTCCGGTAGCAGCGCACGACTAGACCAACTCCGAACCAGTTTCTTCACACAGCTCTGCTCGGTCAATCAAGAGAAGGTCCAGCAAGTTCGTCATTTCCAGTTCTCTTGGCCACCCAATAGCAGAGAGCGGAGATTCCCGGAAGTAACGTAAACATCAAGGCGGTCGTTTCCGGCTCCGGGTTGGAGGGATCCGGTGCTGCAACATGAAACTGCTCACCCACAATCTTCTGAGCTCCCACGTGCGGGGAGTGGGTCCCCGCGGCTTCCCCCTGCGCCTCCAGGTACTAGCTGAAGAGGGGTCTCTTGCCCCTTTCTCGGGCGGGATAGAGGCACTGGGACCCCAACTTTGTCTCATGAAACCTCTGCCTCGCAGGCCACCGAGGTCCGCGTTAACCCTGTGGAGTTCAACCCAGACTTCGTGGCGCGGATGATCCCCAAAGTGGAGTGGGCGGCGCTTCTGGAGGCGGCCGATACCGTGAGGACCCTGCCCTCACAGTGCAAGACTTCGGAAGGGTGATGGGCTCACTTCTGTACCGGTCCGAGCCCCGCTTGGGGGAGGGCGGGGCGTTTGGCCCGGAGATGATTTAGGCCTTTCCCCCCTTAGCTGCACTTGGCGGAGGTGCCCCGAGAGCCGACTGAGGGGTATGAGCACGATGAGGACTTTCTGAGGAAGATGCACCACGTGCTGCTGGAGGTGAGAACCGTGCAACTACCTGTGACCCCCCCACCTCCCTCTTTAAGGCTGTGGTAGTCAGCTCTCCCTAAACCTCCCCATAGGTGGAGGTGCTGGAGGGCACCTTGCAATGCCCAGAATCTGGACGTCTGTTCCCCATCAGTCGCGGGATCCCCAACATGCTGCTGAATGATGAGGAAACGGAGAAGTGACACACCAACCAGCTTGATGTTTTGTGACCCTGTCCATATTTGTTGTTCTGCCATCCTTAGCCCCAGACCTTGACGCCAGTGACACACCAAACACAGTGTTCTTAGCTCCATAGTATATCTTTTTTTTTTCTCTCATTAAAGGTTCAAAACCAAAAGCGGTTTCTTTTTGCAGCAAATATACATTAAAATAGAGTCTCTGTACAGCCAAGGGCTCTAGGCCCTGGCCTCCCCATGTCCCTGCGCCTCCCTGGCCAAACCCAAAAATAAATATAGTGTTATTGCTCTGCAGGGCATAGAGGCAGTGCTCTCCTGACCCCCTGAGGAGGCTAGGTGGGAGCTCATGGGGGCCCTGGCCACTCCAGGGGTCCAGGGGCTGGAGCCTGCTTGGAGTTATTGCTTTGAGGAGGGGGCACTAATGCCCAATGCAAATGATGAGGAGAGGAGCGAAGGGGGCAGGGGCCTTTGCTCTCCCAAGTCCCCCTCTACTCTGGAGAGGAATCCGGATTAAGCAGCAGCAAAAGCATCACCCACTGGGAGACTCTGGGCTCCATCCCCTTCCCTCCCTGAGATCAGGTTTCTGCCTGCCACATCCGTCCCCTGCAGCCTCCTATGGCTTCCGCAAGGCCCCATACACTCTTGGGGGCACGTTATGGCTTGCAAGGGGCAGCACTGTGCCCAGAATCTGGGCATTCACATTCCCAGCTCAATACCCTCCCCCAAGGGGGGAGAGGAGGGCATGGGACCTGCTCCCAGGCGCTGATGGCATTGCCCTGGCCTTGCCAGCAGGCTGTAGCACTGCCCAGACCCCAGTCTGCCCCCTTAGGGCTGACCCCATGCTGAGCAGGTCCTGTCAGCACCCTGACCTGTCCCACCCCTTCCCTCAGTCCATCATGGCCTCGAGCATCTCCAAGAACAGCTTGTGCATGGGCACCTTGCCCTCCAGCTTCACCCCATAAAAATGGGCCAGCACTTTGCCCGCTGTCTGGCGGAGCAGTGGTAGTGTAAGCAGCAGCCTGCCTGCCCGCCGCCTCTCAGCACCCCCTCCAGGGCCAGCCCGGCCAGCTTCATACTCCAGCAGGGCCTCATGCAGGGCTTCTCGCAGCTGCTCCACAGCCTCGGCGTCTTCAATGTGCACAGAATCTGCAAGGAATGGGCCAGAACTATTGCCCTGGTCACCTCAGAAAAGGCCAGAATTCTCATCTACTTGAGCACTGCTGAATGAGGCCTAAGGAAGGGCTAAGGATTTGCTGACTGGCTGACAGAGAGCACTACTCCTGCCCATGAGCCAAGGCCCACCCTTTCTCATTCAGGTTAGCCACCACTTGTCCTCCCCTCCATTCCACTAAACTACCTTTCCACATTAGCATGTCTTAAATTCCTTTGTATGGGTTGGAACCTCTGCTTCACTTGTAACTTTCATGAAGTCAGCTGTTCTTCCCTAGGCCTTAGTTTTCCTTATCTACAAAATGGGACATCAGTAGGGACCTTACAGGGACCTCATCTGTGGGTGAGAGCTGGTTGCCCACCCCGGACTCACCCGAGTTGGCAAGGGCCAATGCCTTCAGCAAGACATATTCCTCTCGCTCCAGCCGTAGGGCCTGCAGACGCCGTACCAACTGTAGCAGGGCTGCCCCCAGCTCCCCGAGCCCAGCTGCCCGTGCTCCTTCTTCATCCAGGACCAAGTCCTCGGCAAAGGCCAGCTCATCCTGCAGGGGCAGTGAGCGCTGGGCCACACCCAGCACCAGTACCTCCATCCATACGCTCTGCAGTACTGACATCTGGTCTGACAGCGACAGAGAAGAGAAGCCTGGAGGAGAGCAGTGGGGAGCAGACCTGGCTGAGCAAGTGCCATAGAGCCAAGGACAACCTGGCCTGTTCGAGAAAGCCACAGGCCACTGAGGCCCTTTACCTGGGATGCTCTTGGCCCAGCTGATGGTGACCACTATCTCTCGGTCAAAGAGGTCACAGAGGGTAGCCACAGCTGGGAGGTGTCCATCAGGCCCAGCAGGGTCAGGCATGGCATACAGCTTCTCAGGCTCGACCACCAGCAGGTGAGACACCAGTGCATTCACAGGGGCTGCAGCGATGGGGAGGACTAGTCAGCACTGACACACAGCAGGCTTCCTCGGGCCGAAGTGTCTTCTCTGACAGATCCCCTGTGGTCTTTTTCTCCCCAGACAGTTGTCAGCTAGGAGACACCTCTCTCCAGGCACAAGTGTTCACTACCTCTCAGGGAGAGTCTTGAGTTTCCAGGGAAGTTTTATGGACACTCCAAGTGTTAGAAAACCTCTCTTTGGTCCCAGCTGTACTATTTGGTCCCCAATACGTAAAAAGACACTTTTATAAATAACTTTTTAGGAAATTGAGTGAATTGATGAAGGGAGGAGGAGGACCCAGTACCCATAATGATGCCAGATAGGTTTCCTGGAATTGTTCCTGCCCCAGAGTTTTGCAGACCCACAATGTTCTTACCTGTCTTCCGGGGGCCTCCAGCTACTGCCAGGGGGCCAGCAGGGAAAGGGCCCGGGAAGGGCAGCGGGTCCACCTCTGGCCGCCGCTTGTACTTCTGTCGCCCTCCCCGGACACGGTCCAGGCGTACCCCTTGAATTGGAGGACAGGGTTAGTCTATAGGGCGGGGGCACGCTTGCTGTGCAGGACTGTCCTCAGCCTTTTAAGCACAACCACCCAAGTCCCACACCCCCACACTCAGGCTCCCCCCGCCCCACCCAGGACCCTACTAGTGCTCACCCTCCTTGAGCATGCCCACCCGCAGGCACTTGGTGAAGCGGCAAGCCTGGCAGGCCTTGCGTCTCCGCTTGGTGATCTCGCATTCATTGGAGGCTGGACAGCTATACTCGATGCTCCCTGCCAAGAAGAGCCAGGGCTCCAGTGGCAGTCTCCCCAGGCGAGGAGGGGGCCCAGTGGACAGGAAATCCCTGACACGCCCTGGGCAAGCACGGGTCTAGGGGTATAGGAAGGAAAAGGAGAGCAGGGTCCCATAAGCAGGGCAGGGAAAAGACTGTCACTGGGGCAAGGACCAAGCACTGACAGCCTCTCTGCACCAGGCTCTGACCAAGGCATTCCACCAGACCACACCATGCTCTATGCTGCTGATCTAACGGTCAATTTTCAGTTTTCATCTCACAGGTCTAAAGGAGCATCAAACATTAATCGCATCTTGCTCCTAGAAACATTTGAATGCTTTTTTCTTTTGCTTCCAGGACACCACTCTCTTCTTTTCCTCCCACTTCTGGCCACTTTGTGGTTTCTCTGCATCTCCCCAGCTCTTTCCATTGAAGCTGCCCGGGCTGGCCTTGAACCTCACCCTCACTCATTCCTGCGGCAATCTTACATCACAGGACTTGCCAATTTCTTTTTTCTAGCTCAGACCTGTCCAGAGAGCCACACTCATGAATCCAGCTGCATCCTGGACATGCCGCATGTCCAGAAGGCCCCTCAAACTCACACGTCCTAAATGGACCAAGACTCCCCCTGCCAAGCTTACAACTGCATTCATCCTGCTGCCCAAGCAGAAACCTGAGCGGTTCACTACATCCCTTGCACACAGTGTGTAACCTGCTAGCAAATCCCTGAGGCTCTGCCTCCTCACCCACCTTGACGCAGCTCCTCCTGCCCCTGGCAACTGCTTTCCCCTGAACTTTTCATCACCGTCACCTTTCACCTCACTGGCATGTTCGGTCCCTGTTCTCTGCACAACAGCCAGAAGGATCTTGAGACCTCTGTCAACTCTGGTCCCACCTCAGCTCAAACCCTCACAACCACAACCCCCCCCCCCCAACATCTTTATGACCTCTGCTCTCCACAGTGCTTCTCAAACAGGGCTGCCTTAGGGCATGCAGCTCACAGCCTGAGCTCCTGTCTTGTCCTGTCTAGTCTTGCCTTCCCAGCAAAATCCCTTTCCTCAACCTTTTCAGATCTCTGCCCCTTGTCATCTCCAGAAGGCCATCCCTGGTCACTTGAGAAAATGCTAAATCCTCTTGACTCCTCCTCTCCAGGTATTTCTGGTTTCCCTCCTATATCCTCAGGCTTCTCCCTCAGCCGAAGAGGAAGACACCTCCCCAGGGAAGTGCTCCAGAGCCACATATTCAGGCCAGTCCATCAGTACAGCCTTTGCTCTCTGCCTCTCCCTACCTCATTCCAGCTGTGTCCTGTGTCTGGAACACTGGCAGGACAGCAAAACAGCTTTTGCTGAAAAACAAAGGGCTTTGGGAGATGTCTGGAGATGCATCCTGTCACCACCTCCGGCAAACTATCACCTAGAGCAAGTCACAGATCTAACTCCTAGAACTTGTTTGTTTCTTTTTGAGACAGGATCTCACTTTGTAGTTCAGGCTGGCTCTGGGCTCACTATATAGCTCAGGCAAGCCTTGAACTCACAGCAATCCTGCCTCTGCCTCCTGAGTGCTGGGATTACAGGCGTGAGCCACCATGACAGGCTGTGTGAATCTTCCCAGCTATGAAACTGGCATGATAAAATCATACTTGCAGGGGCAAAGATTTAGCTCAGCGTTTCCAGCGCCTGCCTACCAAGCACAAGGTCCCAAGTTCAATCCACGTAACCACATACAAAAGCGTGGTGGCTCATGCCTGTAATCCCAACATTTAGGAGACAGAGGCAGGAGGATTGCCCAGAGTTCAAGGCTTGCCTGGGATACATGGTGAGCTTGGGGCCAGCCTGAACTACAAAGCGAGACCCTGTCTCAAAAAATTAAAACAACATACTAGGGTGCCGGGCGTGGTGGCTCATGCCTGTAATCCCAGCACTCGGGAGGCAGAGATAGGAGGATTGCTGAGTTCAAGGCTTGTCTAGGCTACATAGTGAGCTCAGAGCCAGCCTGAACTACAAAGCAAGACGCTGTCTCAAAAAAAAAAAAAAAAATCATACTCGGAGCTGGGCTTGGTGATGCACACCTGTAATTCTGGCACTCTGGGAGCCTGAGGAAGGAGAACCCAACCTGGTCAGCTTAGTGACACCCCAACTCTAAGGGCCAGTCCTGTAGCTCAGTGTGAAGGCCCTGGGTTCAGTCCCCAATGATACATACACATAGAAAAGTACTTCATATTCAAAGTGTGGCTCAGGAGTAGGGCGCTCCAAAATAAAACCCCCAAACAGCACCTAAATGCCCAATAAATGACAGTATAACCAGCACTCGGTAAATACTTGGGTTTGCTGTTATTTGGAGACAAGACCTTGCTATGTAGTTCCTCTTGAACTCATTACCTAATCTATGCTCGCCTCAAACATAGTGATCCTCTTGCCTCAGCCCCCCAAGTGCTGGGATTACAAGCATGCACTGGCTCTCAACACATACTTGTTGACAGTTGAATGAGGTATTCCAAGGTGAGTGTGAGACACTTGGATTGGCCCTGCTGCCTCACTGGTCTTCCGAGTCAGCAAGGAACACAGTTATATACTAATATATTTCAACCAACTCAGAACTCATTGGAAGGCACAATCATTGGTCCAAAGTCCAGTTATTACTTCTACACAGAGGCAGCAGCCTGGCATTTGAGAACTCAGTTTTGGACCTGAATCAAATCCTGATTCTGTTTGTAAGACTCTTGAACTAAATTTCACAAACCATTCTGGCCTTAAGTACAATGCTGACACAAAACTGTGGGGCGCAGTCACTTAGCACACAGCATTAAAAAAATATATTTTTCAGAAAAAAATTGATGGTTAAAAAAAAGGAAACAAAGCTTGTGTATATAGGGGTGGGAAGGTTGTAGGGTAGGTAGGGAAAGGGGAAAAATGAGAATAAAGTCATGACATACTGGTACAAATTCTCAATGTTGAGCGTAATTGTGATGTATATATATAATGTACCAATAAATTAAATTTCAAAAACTTATTTAAAAAATATATATGTATAAATGTTTTGTTTTGTTTTGTTTTGAGACAGGGCCTTGCTTTGTAGTTCAGGCTGGCCCTGAGCTCACTATGTAGCCCAGGCAAGCCTCAAACTCAGCAATCCTCCTGCCTCTGCCTCCTGAGTGCTGGGATTACAGGCACAAGCCACCATGCCTGGCATTAAAAAATATTTTCTTCACTATACTTGCTATAAGCCCCAAAGTAACCAGTAAAGAATAAATAATAGAGGCTGGAGATTTAGCTCAGTGGTTCCAGCTCTGCCTAGTAAGCACAAGGTCCCTGATCTGATCCCCGGTAACCACGTACAATACCAGGCGTGGTGACTCACGCCCACCAGCAATCAGTCTCACATACCACAGTGCCAGGCATGGTGGCTCATGCCTATAATCCCAGCACTCAGGAGGCAGAGGCAGGAGGACTGCTGAGTTCAAGGACTGCATGGGCTACATAGTGAGCTCAGGGCCAACCTGAACTACAGAGCAAGACCCTGTCTCAAAAAAAAAAAAAAAAAAAAAAGAATATATAATAGAAACGTAACTAACAGGCCAATCCTGGGTAATGTTTACATTAGCATCTTGGTCACAGGCTTGAAGTTTGGTTTGCTTTGGGGGGTTTGGGGGTGCAGTACAGGGTGCTGTGCACTGAGCTCAAGACTTTGGATAGGCTAGACAAACACTCTACCTCTAAGCTGCATCCCTAGCACTTTTTAAATCTTATTTTCAGACAGTTGCCTGGCTGACTGGCAGTCCTACCTTAGCCTCCTGAGTAGCTAGGATTACAAGTGTTCATCAACATACCAGGCAAAATGAGTGACTTTTTTTTTGTTTTGAGACAGGGTCTTGCTTTGTAGTTCAGCCTGGTCCTGAGCTCACAACATAGTCCAGGCAAGCCTCAAACTCAGCAGTCCTCCTGCCTCTGCTTCCTGAGTGCTGGAATTACAGGTGTAGGCCACCACACTCAGCAAAATAAGTTACTTTTAAGAGCAGAGATGGGCAGTCATGGTACCACAGTCCTGCATCCCAGTAGTAGGGAAGCTGAAGGAAGTATAACAAGGTCAGCTTGGGCCACACAATAAAAGGGTATCTCCAAAACCAAACATAAAATAGCAAGGATTTCTAACAATCCTTTTTTTGTTCTGTTGGTTTTCCTTTTTTATTTTTTTGAGAGAGGGTCTCAACATGTAGCCCAGGCTGGCCTCGAACTCAAACTGATCCTCCTGCCTCAACCTCCAAGTTGTGGGATTACAGGCATGTATCACCATGCTCAGCTCCCTAACAATCTTTTTTTGGTGCCTTGGTTCAAACTCAGGACCTCATGTTTGCCAGGCAGGCACAATGCCTTTGAGCTACCTCCCCAGCCCTCCTTAACCACCTTTTTTTTGAGACAGGGTCTTGCTTTGTAGTTCAGGCTCACCCTGAGCTCACTATGTAGCCCAGGCAAGCCTTGAACTCCGCAGTCCTCCTGCCTCTGCCTCCCACATGCTGCATTACAGGCGTGAGCCACCACACCTGGCTCCCTAACCACCTTTTTAAAGTCAGACTCCAAAACATGGTGTGTCCTGGTACGTGCCTATAATTCCAGAACTCAGGAGACTGATGAAGTAATGAGGATCTCCAAGAGTTAAGGGCAGCCTGAGTTATTAGTGAGCTCAAAACCATACTGGACTACGTAACATGACTATTTCAAAAATAAGTAGATAATTTTTTTTTTAAAAAGAGTGGAGGTGCTCAGCATAAAGCCCCCCAGATCCCCATAAAAATCTGCCTTTCATTGGTGTGGCTTTGAGAAAATCAAAATGGGCATGTTCTATGCTGGGAGAGGTCAACAGCTTCCAGAAAGAACAAAGAAATAGATTTGGAATTTTTCAAAGCCACCGTCAAAGGCGCGCTGAGCCTGAGGCACTCGGGATCCCACCTAGCACCGGTGTCCCCTCATATTCCATTCAACTCACTGACAGTGCTGGTGGCTTTATTTATTTGTATCTCATTTTTATGAGATACATGGGGTTGGGAGCTCCACACTGCCAACCTCATGCAACACCTGGGCAAAATCAGAGACTACCATACTCAGCAGTGTACCATCTGGGAGGTGACAGGCCAAGCGTACAGGGCAAAGAACACAGAATAGGGGTGGGGGCTCACCCTGGATGGTCCTCTTGAAGAAGGCTTTGCAGGCCTCACAAGATGCCACACCGTAGTGGTAGCCAGAGGCCACATCACCACAGACCAGGCAAAGGCGTTTGGGCAGGGCGCTGAGCACCAGCTTTCCACTGCCCTGCTCACCGGGCCCAGTTCCTTCCCCATCCTCCTCCTCCTTGTGGCCCGGGAGGCAGCGGGCAGGAGCTGGACCAGGAGCCAGGGTCACAGGGGGCTCAGTCTCGGTCTCTGAGGAACCCTTTGGACTGTCAGGGCTGGCTGGCTCTGCCTTGATATACAGAGGCTCAATGCCCACCACCTGGCTGGACATGGCGCTGGTCACCTGCAGGGAGAGACCATCAGGTCACAGAGAGGCAGAAGGATGGGGGATGGTGAGACATACTGCCACAGGAGTTGCCCAACCCTGGGCCTGAGCCAGGCTTCCAGGCTCAGCCAGGGGAAGAAGGGGGGCAGAGTCCAAGGAAGGGCTGCCATGAAGGGGCCCCCTCAGCTGCTACCATGGGAACAGAGTCCTCAAGAGCCTACAGGGCACTAACAGCAGGCCTCCCTCTTGGGAACCTAAGAGAGCCGTGGAAAAGCCCCACTCCTACCCAGGCCAGACAGCAAGATAGCCTCAGCATCCAGTCAACATCAAACCCCACCTGAAATCCCTTCCAGATGTTAGGGTAACCCCAGTGATATCCCCCTCATCTAGGTACTCTCTATTCAAGAGGGTTTACCCCTGTGTTCACCCCCACACCCCACTCACTTAGGTTCTCAGGTGGTCCCGCACACCTACACACACTCTGTGCTGGGGGTTTTCACATTCGCAAATTCGTCTTTACTCTCACACTTGTCCTCACACACTCCTCCCATACGACACACTCCTCCCATACGACACCTTCCACAGGCACACACTCAAGATCCTAACCCACCCTGTCTTGAAGGGTCCCCCACAAGCACATACAGTGGCACAGATTCCTGCCAGAAAGAACAGTCTCTCACTCAAGACACGCTGCCCCTCCTGCCCCAGCATGCCCAGTTCCAGCCACTACCGGGATCGGCTCCACCTCCTTGCACCCCAAACCTGAGGCAGAGTCCACCACCTCTCGGGCGCCCCACCCCCTAACCTGCGCACACCTATAGTAAGTTACCCAAAGTTCCTAGCCTCCCCTCCTCCTCCGCCCGCGGGGGACCTCTATCAGGTTATCAGGAAGTAAATGAGAGGCGCCGAGAAGGAAGTTCTCCCTTGCTACAGCTATGACCTTTGACCCAGAGAGGAGGGTGGCCCAGGTCCCTTCGAGCGCCCCCACGTGGTCCTCAGAGCCTTTTCCCGACAGAGAACCCTCCCCTTCTTCCACCCCAGCCCGCCCCGGGGACTTCGGCTCACCCCTAGTGCTGTATAGAACCCTGCCCCAGGGCTGGATCCGAGGCCCCAGGCTAAGCCGGACCGGCCCAGCAGTCTGAACCGGGCCGGACTTTGACCCAGGCTGGCCCTCCGGAACCTAGACACCGGATCCTGTCCGGGCTCTGACCCCCTTCAGGCTCTCGAACAGATTCCACCCGCCTCCCCGCCGCGCTCGCACATGGCCCCGCGCCCCGCCCGCCCACGGCAGCACCCCTCCGCCCCTGGACCTGGGGCTCCGGTAGGGCGGGTAGGCGGGCATGGGGGCCCAGCGGCCTGTAGCGACGGGGTGAGCTTGGACCCGTGGGCGGCCCCTCCTCCGCCGCCTCCTCGGGCCGCGCCGCCCCGCCGCGCCGCCGCGTCCCCTCACTCGGCGGCGCCGCTGGCTGCTTGTAGGACACAAAAGGACATCGCGGCTGCTTCCTACTCCGCTTCCTCCAGCTGACAGCGGGGGCGGGGCCGGTCGTGCGCATGCAAAGCAGGGGGCGGGGCCAGGAGCCCTATGCTAATCAGACAAGTGAGGCAGGCAGCGTCTGTTCCCGTAGGAGTAGGGTGGAACCCTCAGGGCCAGTGGGCAGGCCTTCACTGAAGCCCCGCCTCTGCTGCCGGATGACCCTCAGCGGCGCACTGGCGTACGAGGCCGCCCGAGGGCGGGGCCAAAAGACGAGGTAGGGCGCCGGGAATTAAGAGCCCGGAGTAGACGGAGAAGGCGGCTGGAGCTTTGCATTAGAAGAGTGGGTGAGGTCGCTCAGAGGCCGCAGCAGCAGGGAAAGACGAGGCCCTCAGAAAATGAGAAGGCGGGATGGGCGGAGGGACTAAGATATCTGCATATACATAAGGGGTGGAGCCCAGTTTGGGGTTGGGGCATAGCCCTGTCCCTTCTTCCCTTCCCCCAAGGTAACGATTTCTGGGCACCTGAGCCGTAGACTCAGTAGTCCACTAAAGCTGTGTGACCCCTGGTAGGAGAAACAGACCTATATGTGCAAGTAGCCCTGAGTCCTGGGAAGGCAGGGCCGATAAGACCCAGACAGAAAACTCAAGGTCACTGCGGTGACCGATTGAAGGTCACGGGGAAGGGCGGGGCCACGTGCGTCCGCCTCACGCAGGCAGCCACGCAATGACTCACGGATTGTGGGCACTCTTTAATTTCTCTTGGACTCAGACTTTAAGCAGGTTAGGCTTGGGTCTGGGGATGGGGATGGGTCAGAGCAAACGGCTAGAGTCGGACCGCTGATAAAGCCCCTGGTTCACTGAGGCGTCCAGACTAGCCTCTTGCGCCTCTGGAGGTACTTGACGCGTAGATGCAGCTCTTTGGTCAGGTTGTGATTCTCGCCGATCTTGGACCGGTAGCCTGGGAAGAGGGCAGATCTGAGTTCGGGCAGTGAGCACTGGCAAGGTCTCCCCACCAATGGGTGCTGCCTGTGATTTAAGGAGCCGCAGGTGATCTGGAGTGGGAGTCACCCGGGGCGCTGGGGCATGTGTAAGACTGGAGAACTTTGGATCCCCACTTAAGGTGAAGTATAAGAATGGTGACAGCTGGCTGGAGAAGATACCGCAGGCCTGAAGTGGGGTGGTGGGAGTGAACAGCTTTGTGGAACCTCCTGGACCACCCACTCTAAATAATCCTATGGCCCTTTGGATGTCACATCATGAACAGGAAGGAGTTTACTGAGATAATCCACTGTCCAATAAGTTTACCTAAATTCACTGGTCCCTCACAGGTCCCCTACTTGGGAAGAAACCAAAGTCCACTAGGCAAGTGGAGATCTCTCCTAAAACCTAAAAAAAGCTCCACTGAGGCCTGTCATCTCATGCTATCTCCATCTTGAGCCTGGTCACTCTACTTTTTTTTTTTTACTCTATTTTTTATTTCTGTTGGGCTCTTGGAGTATTTGTGAGTGCTAAGGCCATCTGACAAGGCATATACATTCTGAAAGTCCCATTCTCACGGGCCAGGCCCTGAAAAATATACCAGGAGCTTCTGTAGAACCTGAGGAAGGGAGGCTCACTTTTGAGGGCTTTGGTGAGGATTTCCAGAGCTTCACTCTCCATGAGTTCCCTCAGGGGCAACGGCAGCTAGAAAAGCAGTGAGAGGCTCAGGCATCTGGGAAAACCCAGTTCTGCGTGCAGAAGAAATATTCCACCTGATCCCTGCAGCCCCAAGACCTCCAACCACTCTGCCAGCTCCTCCATTCTTTCACAGCTGTGCCCTTCAACTTGTCCATCCCCCCCCACCTTTCCGCGCCTCTCTAACCTGTCTGTGCTGCTCAGCCAAGTAGAGTGGAAAGCCTGCATTCTCCCAGGTATTAGACAATGAATCTGAGAAATGCTCCTCTAGGAGAAGAGAAAAGAAAGGTCAGTCACCTGCGGGCTTTTAGGTCTTCCCTGGAGCAGAGCTGCATGTGGTGGGAGGGAGTGGGGTTTAGAAATCAGCTCCACCTGCTACCTTGGTTGGAGATAGTATGAGATGGTAGGTACACTCCAGGGTTTCATTTCTGGCTGTCCCACTGTGTGATATTTAGGTCCAGTGACAGATTTTTACCCCCAGTACTAGGGTTAGAACCCATGCACAGGCTTTGTGCATGCCAGGCAAGCAGTCCACCACTTCATCCCCAGTCCTAGTGACTGAGACTTACTCTCAAATTGTTTTTGTTTTTTGAGACAGGGTCTCGCTTTGTAGTTCAGGCTGGCCCTGAGCTCACTGTGTAACCCAGGCAAGCCTCCAACTCAGCAATCCTCTTGCCTGTGCCTCTGGAGTGCTGGGATTACAGGCGTGAGCCAGTACCCCTGGCATTGTGGTATGTGGTACTGATTGCTGGTGAGCGTGAGTCATCACACCCAGTATTATATGTGGTTCGGGATGAACCAGGGACCTTGCACTTGCTAGGCAGGCACGGGAACCACTGAGCTAAATCTCCGGCCCCTTGTGTTTTTTTATTTGTAAAAGAGAGTCATAAAAATGGCCTCTTGGGGAGGTTGTAAAACTTAAAAGTGAACATGTAAGGGAAGCTCAGTGCCTGGCAAATAGCACGCACTAAGTATGTACCAGTTATGATTTTTTTTTTTTGAGGCAGGGTCTCACTTTGTAGTTCAGGCTGGCCCTGAGCTCAGTATGTAGCTCATCAGCAAGCCTGGAACTCAGCAATCCTGTCTCTGCCTCCCAAGTACTGGGATTACAGGCAGCATAAACCACCACGCCCAGCATGATATTATTATCAGATCTAATTCCCTGATGAAAATGTAGAGAGGAACTGGGCATGGTGGTATATGCCTGTAACCCCAACACTCTGGGAATTTGAGTCAGGATTAAAAATTCAAGGCCAGGAATGCCGGACATGATGGCTCACACCTATAATCCCAGCACTCGGGAGGCAGAGACAGGAGGATTGCTGAGTTCGCGGAGGCTTGCCTGGGCACCATAGTGAGCTCAGGGCCAGCCTGAACTACAACGCGAGACCCTGTCTCAAAAAGCAAAAAAAAAAAAAATTCAAGGCCAAGGATTTAGTTCAGTGGTTCCAGTGTCTGCTTGGCAAGCACAAGGTCCCGAGTTAGATTCCCAGTACCACATACCATAATGCTAGGCATGATGGCTCACACCTGTAATCCCAGCACTTGGAAGGCAGAGGCAGGAGGATTTCTGTGAGTTCCAGGCTAGTCTGGGTGAGGTAGGGAATTCAGGGCCAGCCTGAACTACAAAGTGAGACCCTGTCTCAAAAAACTGCAAAAAAAAAATTTGTGAACAAGAGCCAAGTGTGTGGCAACATGCCTGTAATCCCAGCACTTAGGAGGTTGAGGCAGGAAGATTGCTTTGAGTTTGAAGCCAGCGTAGGCTACATGGTGGGTTCAAGTCCAGCCTGAACTAAGTAGTGAGACCCTGTGTTAAAAAAAAAAAAAAACATTGTAAACAATGATTGACTAAAATAACCTCAACCAGTGAAAATCCTGAGATTTGGAATTAACACCCACTCCTTAACTGCCTCCAAGACTCCACTTAAACCACAGGTGCACTGTTTTGGCACATTTTCCTGAGCATCTCCTGGATTTAGCATCACAAACACCCTCCCAGTAGGCAGTGTTGAAGGAATGTCTGGTTGATGATGAGCAAGCAGGATCCGTCCTAGCACCCTCCCTGATAATCCTAGAAATTTGGATGCTACTGGCTTCTCCCATTGTACAGATAGGAAAGTGAGGCCCTGGCCAGTTGCCTGTACTGTGGGGACCTGGCAAAGCCACACTGACCATTCTGGATCTCAGAGGCGTTGTCCACTTGCACTAAGTGGGGGCTCAGGGAGTGACTGGGGGGCGGTTTCAGTTCCTGGAGAGTGTGCTGGTCCAGGTTCTCCAGCTTAGAGCCGTCCTTAGCCCCCAGAGAAATGTCACCATCTTCCTGGAGGCTCTGCTCTCTGTTCCACTCGAAAGTCTCGTAGACTGTGCCATCATCCTGCTGCTCCAAGTACCCATGAGCCGCGGACTGCTGCATGTTCAAGAGGGACTGCAGTGGTGTGACCTGGGTACACCCCGTCGAAAGGCCTTTATGCCCGCTCCCCTGGGCCAGGATTTGGCGGTCAGAAGACTCCTGTGGGCCACATATAAGGAAGGAAGCCAGGGTCGTGGGGTTCTGGAGCCGGGCAAGGGGAGTGTGGGGATGAAGAGCGGGCACTGCAGGAGCCAGGGCTGAGTGAGAGCGACACCAGGGGCCTGGGTTGGAGGGACAGAGGAAAAGCAGGAGGCTGACAAGCAAGGGGCCGGGTCATCCTTACTTTGAAAGGTTGTTCCTCCATCATTCAGCCCCAACGGACACAAGCGTGGTGGCTGGGCCAAGGGAGGGGCTCACGCTCCAGAAGGGGTGGGGGAGGGGTCTCCTTCAAGATGGCCACCAGCTGCCTCCCCCAGCCTTCCCACTCCACCAGACAGGCCGAGATTGCAGACATTTTGGCCCATTCTCACGCTGTTCCCTACCCGGTGGCCTCCAGGCAGAGGCCCAGACTTCATTGACGCGGATGCTCAGGGGCCTTGGGCGGAGGGGGTGGGCCTCGCAGTGGCCCGAAAGAAGCGCTCCCACACCCGCGCATCCCCGGACCGCGCAGTGCAGCGGTGCAGTGTTTTCATTTATTGATGCAGGTTTTGAGGCACAGTCGTGAGGTATTGTGAGGGACAGGCCCAGCAAGGGCAGCGCGACAGAATGGGCAGAGGTAAGGAAGGGGCCAGGGCCCAGAGGTGCCTGGTAGGTGACCCTAACCTCTCCCTAAGCCTCAGTTGAGCGTGGAAAGAGGACTCTTTGGTCAAACAAGCCAAGCATGCCAGGGAGACAGCAAGAGAGAAGTCCTTTGAGCGGCCTGGCCGAGGGTCCTGCTCCTAAACCAGCACGTCTTTGTCCCGGGGACGCCCTGGACCTCGGGGCCGCGCCGGCTTCCTGGGAGGGTTGGGACGGCGGCGACCTCGTGGTGCGCGAGGCAGGGCGCAGCCGCGCTCACTTTGCGTGTCCGAGGACTCGTCGATAAAGGCCAGGTTCTCACTGGGGTAATCGAGGGCGGAAGCTGTAGGCGGGGAAGGGGTGTCGACTTTCTTCGGCGGTGTGGGAGACTGGGGCGGACCGGCTGGCTGTGCTGGACAAGGTGGGGGAGGCAGAGGTGGCCGCTCCTTCTCCGGCGGAGGTGCGGCGGGCACAGCTCGCTGGGTTACCCGCGCTGTCACTGTGCCGGTCCAGCTGGCAGCCTGCGCCGTCAGGCCGCCCATCTGCGCGGGAAGGAAAAGGAGTCCTCCACCAGGGGTCCTCGACCGCCTCCACAACCCTAGGAACCTGCCCCTGCACTGATCAGAAGTCCACCTTCCTTCCGCCTGGTCCTCCATGCCTGGCCGGCCAGAAAATGAAAAGATGGTTTCCCCTTGGCTGCGCGCTCCCCACCCCCTCCATCCGGCGAAGCACCCCCTTAGGAGAGTCCAGTTGTACTTCAGCCCTGAGACTTCTGCTTCCTCTACCCAGCTGGGTATTTCCAACAGATAAATAACAAGTGACACTGTAGTATAAGTATGTCCCATGCAACATTTAGGGCATACCCTAAAATTTTATTTGTTGTTTATCTGTAATTCACATTTAACTGGGATTTCTACATCCCACACACACATACAGAGTATTGAAACCTGGACCTCGGCACTGAGCTATACCCCCAGCCCTTTTTTATTTATTTTTAAATTTTGAGATAGGGTCTCTCCAAGTTGCCAAATTGCCCAGGGTAGGCTGAAATTGCCATCCTCCTGCTTCAGCCACCCAGAGTGCCAAGATCACAGGTCCAAGAGCTACCACGCCCAGCCTGCTTTCCGAGCTTTTCTGTGTTAAATCTGACAAACCTATCCATCAGGGCAGAGGTGATGGAATCGCCAGACACAAAGACTCCCCAGTCTCTGTGGAGACTCACTCTGGAAGGACACAGACTAGTCAACCAGCTCAGGGGACAGTGCGTGTTAGAGCCACAGCGCAGACGCACCGCCAACCCCAAGGCGCATACCTCTGCCCGTGTGCGGCGAGACACGGCTCTTAGCCAGTTCCCGATGGTGGTGAGCACTGAGGCAAAGTAAGCCAGGCCCAGCAGGATCCAGAACCACACCAGGGGCTGGTAGGCTGGAGAGTCCTGCTTGGGGTCAGCCCCTGGGACACCACCAGAGAAGGAGGAAAGAAGTTGATTGTACGGCAAGCCTGTGAGCCTGCCCCTCCTCCTCCCTTGCCTTCCCAGGGCAAAGGGTTTGTGCTAGAATGTATGAGTGTGTAGAGGAAGGTGAGTGCACAAATTGAAGGTGTGCAAGACACAGTATACAGGAGCAGGTCCCCTCATGCCAGGTGATACACGTTGAGGGCCACTTAAAATATATGTGAGCATGCATGGGCTGCAGGCATGCAAGCACATACATGTGCATGAGGACAGGAATGCATGGAACTATCCCATGAGGGATGTAGGAGGTGGAACAGAGGTACCACGTGGAACTCAGTAATAAAATAGGGACATGCAGTACGAAAAGAGTAACTTCACCAGCCACATAATCCCCGAAGCCCACGGTGGTGAGTGTCACTATGACAAAGTAGATGGCCTCCAGTTTGCTCCAGTCCTCCATATAGCAGAACACAAATGTGGGCGTGAGGACAAAGAGCAGGCAGCCAATCAGCAGGAAGAGCATTGCCGACAGCACTCGAACCAGCTCCGGTGGCACATGCCACTTCTGCAGGGAGGAGCAGTAGGAAGTACCACGAAGAAACAGTAACAACCCCCCACTCCCATCCCCGCCACCACACCTCCCCCACCGCAGTCAGTGACAGAGGCTCCTGCACCAGCTAGAGGTGCACAGTCACTTGTTAAGGACCTAGGGAAGGACATCCTCACCCCAGTGAAAACACACAGGGTGTGGAGCAGCTCACCAGGAAGATTGCTTCGATGTGACCAATCCCACGACGCAGGGAGGAGCCCAGCCGATCTCCAACCCCAGCCAACAGGATCCCAAACAGCGGAATCCCTACCAGTGCATAAAAAATGCAGAAGAGGCGACCAGCATCTGTGTGCAGGGCTGCATTGCCATAGCCTGGGCAGAGGGGTGGTGCAGGAGTCTAAGCTCTACTTGGCACCTCAACCTCTCCCTGCACCGTCCCCCTGAAGGAAACTCCTTGTCCCCGCCTCCCTCGATGGCCCCATCTCCCCTCCCACCGATGGTGGTGATGATGGTTCCTGAGAAAAAGAAAGCGCTGCCCAGGTTCCAGGCTGAGTGGTTGCTGATACTGGTTGAATTGGTTTCTGGGTCCGCACCCCCTCCCAGGGCATCAGCCACCTTCTGTAAGACAAGCACAGATGGAGGAACTTGAGTCCTTCCTGCCCTTCCAACCTCTAGGCTCATCCTCCCCATCTTACAGCAGAAGATGCGAGTGGGGTGGTCCAATCCATTGCAGGCAAGTTTGTCTGACCTCTGTGATTTCTCAGAAACATTTGAACCATCTGCCCTTAACTCCACAGTTGAAAGCACAGCTCTTGGGACCAGACCAACTGAGTTCAAATCTTGGTGTTATGTGACCAAGGCTCTCTGCCTCAGTTTCTGCATCTGTCAAGTGGAGATGAGTGCAACACCAACCCCACAGATCAGCTGTGAAGAATTAAAGAACTTGCAACACAGTAAGCATTATGTGTTAGGGAAGTTCCCACTTGGTGATTGCACCTTACCTTTTCCTACTTTATACAGACCTCACCACTCCCGCTACCCCTAAAGAGTTCAGATCTTTGGTTTGGAAATCTAATGAAAATTAGGGGTCTTTCCTCCACAGTGGTTCAGATATCATCAGTGTTTAAAACCAGTTTTAGGAGGTACACACAACACACACACACACACCACTACAGTCTAAGCTAAACCCAGTGTTACCTAGTAGGTGCTCAGTAAGAATTAATGAAGGATGTACTCCCAATAAAGAATGCAATTTAAAAAAATTAATGAAGGATGTACCCATGTGTTTGCCCTCTTGCCAGCCTGGAGGTGCCTCAGGCAGGTTCTATATTTTTGTTTTTTGTTGTTTTTACTTTTTGTTTTTTTTTTGAGACAGGGTCTCACTTTGTAATTCAGGCAGCACTGAACTCACTGTGTAGCCCAGGCAAGCCTCGAACTCAGCAATCCTCCTGCCTCTGCCTCCTGAGTGCTGGGATTACAGGCATGAGCCACTATACCTGGCTGTTTTTAGTTTTTGAGATAGAGTCTCACTTTGTAGTTCAGGATGGCCCTGAACTCACTGTGAAGCCCAGGCTAGCCTCTAACTCACAGTGATCCTCCTCCCTTTGCCTCCTGAGTGCTGAGATTACTGGTATGAGTCACCACACCCAGCATTGTGATATGTGGTACCTGGGATCGAACTCTGGACCTTGCACTTGCCAGGCAGCAGACACTGGAACCACTGAGCTAAATCCCTGCCCCAGGTTCTATGCTACTGTTTTGTTTTGCTTGAACCCAGGAATGCTCTACCACTGATCTACATACTCAGTCCTATTATTTATTTATTTATTTATTTATTTATTTATTTATTTATTTATTTATTTATTTATTTATTTATTTTTCAGGCAGGTTCTCACTTAGATGCCCAGGCTGGCCTTCAACTTGTGATCATCTTGCCTTGAATCACTTCCTAGGATTATAAATGATGGAGCTCAGAGAATTAGAAGGATGTACCGAAGGGCCCTTCCTCAAGGAGCACAAGGACAGTCTGTGGGGAAGATCATAGCCCACCTTTTCCCCCTCTGACTACAGTCCTCGTTAGCAAGAGACATTCCAATTAATCTTCCTCCAGGCACTGCTCCAAACCTTCCAAACTCCCTTGTATCTGGAGAATAGACTCTGGGATTCCTATTCTAGCATATGAGACCTTTTCCAAACTGTTCCCACTTCTCTGTCTCCAGTCTTCTCTCCTGGGGGTTCTGAGTTACAACAACCTTCCCCCAAGTTTACGAGATGATTCCATTTCCTGTAATAACAACTTTTAATAAAGGCAAGGGAGGAGATGTCTGATTAAAAGTGATTTAATTTTTATTTGTAACACTTTTCCAATAAATGCACTACTTAGGAGGAAAAAGTCCTTTGTCATCCTGTGTTCTAATTTCTGCTTCAAATGACTAGGCATCTGCTAACTCCAGATTCGGCAAAACACTTTAGAGCTTTCCAGTTTCCACACCTTTGTTCATTCTTTTGTCCAGGAGACATTTGTCCCCAGTCCCTAAACTCCACCCCTCATATCCTTCTCATTGGAATCGCCAGAGCTCTTCCCTTATCCCTGCCACCCAGTGGAGAGCCCAGCATGCAGTGGGTCTAGAGGAAGCAGCAGAAGCTCCCCTTCCACAGCACCTGCAGTGCTCTCTCCATGGATCTGTCCCTTCAGCTAGATGAGACATCATCCCAGCAGAGCCTGCCTCTGCCCTCAGCCCGATACCCATCACCTGCTCACCCCACGGGATATAGCTCCACAGTCCCAGTGCTCAATACTTACATGCACAATTGCTCCACAACTAATTTAGGGAGTGACTTTTACTATGGAAGAGAAGCAAAGCAACTGTCCTCCACCCTTTTAGGTCCTGCACCTCCTTTTATTCTTTCTTATCCAGGAAAAAAGCATCGCACTGTGAAGATGAAATAGGTCAGGCTCCCTCCCTTCCTCTGCCCTGTGGTCTGGCCAGACATACCTTCCACCCAGGCCTCCTGCTCTCTGGAAGTGTCAGAGACACATCAGCATCTATGTCCTGATTCCCAGCTCACTCTCATCTCTGCCTTGGCTCCTGACCTCTTGGGAAGCAGCTGAAATACAGAAGCCTCCACACTGGTGCCTTTCCTGTCACCAACAACAGGTAAGGAACAGAGAGAGTACTCCTCAATAAAGTCATAAATATTAATTGATTGAAGTTAAATCATACTGTTTCATGCGACGATGGTTCAGAAATCAGAGAAAGAGGTGCTCGCTGACTATACTGAAGGCTGGACTTCCCTTTAGCGACTTGAAGGAAGTTGACCAAGAGTGGCTCAGGGGAGCCTTACTCTGGCCCTGCTCACCTGCTACTTGCCCACCCTGTTAAGTATTTGGTCCACTACCCTGGCATCCTGGTGGCATGGACAGGAATACCCTGAAATCATCTATACATGCTTATATGCACACTTGGCAGGTGAAGGGGGAGTTCTTCACAGTGTTCTTGGGCTTCTCTAAGGCATCTGTGATTCCAAAAATGTACAGGAGCTAACGTAGGAAGGATTGTCGGCTTTGGCAAGCAACGATATTGGATGGGACATACTTGTATTAAAATGAATGAGTTAAAATTCTCAAGTAATGGGCCGGAGGGTTAGCTCAGTGGTTCCAGTGCCTGCCTTGCAAGCGCAAGGTCCTGAGCTCAATATCCGGAAACCACATACAATGCTGGGCGTGGAGACTCACACCCACCAACAATCAATACCGCATACACAGTGCCGGGCGTGGTGGCTCACGCCTGTAATCCCAGCACTCGGGAGGCAGAGACAGGAGGATTGCTGAGTTCAAGGCTTGCCTGGGCTACATAGTGAGCTCAGAGCCAGCCTGAACTACAAAGCAAGACCTTGTCTCAAAAAAAAAAAAAAAAAGTTCTCATGTAACTGGGCATCCTGGATTTTATGTGGCAACTAAACTGGTGAGTTAGACCTGTGCGGATGTAATGTGCTGTATGCTTCATTCATTCATTCATTCATTCATTCATTCATTGTTCCTCCATTCCATAGCCCTCCACAGAAACACCCCAGGAGTACAGCCAGGTGCCAGGCACAGCAAGAAAAATGAAGGACCTCGCCATGTTCAAGAGACTGAGATCCAGCCCCTGCCCTGCACCCTTCTCTTGTACCCAGTCCTCAGGAACTAGGTTTGAAAATAACACTCGGCCCTGGGCCTAGTGGGGCAACTCCTGACATGGCCCTGGCCCCCACGCACCTTGATGAAGAGACCCAGCTCGTGCTGGCTCACACACGGATGGTCCCTCAGGAAATCCTCACGGGCCTCCCCCAAGTTCTTCTGGGCCTGCTGCTCATAGGGCTGCTCCAGGGCCTGGAACACCAGGGCACCCGACACCAAGTAAAGCAGGACCAAGGCTAGCAGTGCCAGCAGGGTGGTGCTGCGCATGGCGCGCCCAGGGGCCGGGCCAGCTCCGCTGCTGCCTGCCACCGGCGGAGGTGGGGCAGGAGGCTCCAGGGGAGCAGCGGTCACTGTGGGCAGAGAACCAGGGGTGCTCAGGTCAGGAAACTGGCCTGACAGCACACACCTCCTCTCCCCAGTCCCCTGAGCAGCCCCGAGGTTCTCAGAACCTCCAGACTTACTGTCCTTAGATAGGTCCCCTGCGCATCACTCCAGGTGGACACGGTGCCAGGGAACACTTACTACCTCTTATTTGTACTACCCGACCCACGGGACTATGTGTGAGACGAAAGGGGACAGGAAGAGAAGGGCAGGAGGGTGCCTCAAGAGAGGAAGGCCGAGTGGGGCAGTGTGCAGGACTGGGGGTATCAGGACCGGCTTCCTAGGAGCAGGAGGAGGGGGCGGGAGGGGGCAGGACGGAACCAAGGCAGAGGAGCGGAGGGATGGCCACGCAGTGGGGACAGGCTGGCACTTCGCTGGCGGCTTGGCTGGCTCGGTAACATCCTTGAGGTGCCCCCTCTCCTCCTGACAAGTGATCCCACTCCTCCCGACAGGTGCCCAGGTGGGCTTTCGAGGAACCCGGGGGCTGGTTCTGGGCGAGGCGAGGCCAGGCGAGGCGAGGCCGGAAGGGTGTGGGAAAGGGAGGGCGCTGGGTTCCCAGGAGGAGCAGGAAAGTCCCGATCCTTGAAGCAGCCTCCAGGACAGCTGTCAGCAGGAGTTGCCCACGCACACTCACGCGCGAATACACACTCGTCCACAAGCCCTGACACTCACGGCACAAAGCCCCGCGCGCCCACGCTGCACCTTGCAGCTCCTGCCCGCCCTGGCTGCACGCGCACCCTCGGCCCGCGCGCTCCCGCAGACCTGGGTGTCCGGGGCTCTCGGGAGCGCGCCGGCCAAGCCGGGGCACCTAGAGGCCCGCGCACATGTGTGTGCACACTCCTCCGAGCGCAGGGCCACCGCGCAGTGCCTGCCACCCGCACGCGCCGCACCCCAGCCGCTCTCCCCCACCGCTCCCCGCGTCCACGCACCGACGCTTCGGAGCGTGACGGGCAGCGGGACCAGCAGCCGCGCCACTCCTGGAGACGCCCACACGAGGGTGGGCGCCATGCATGCCCTCCCTCCCCCGGGAGCCGCTGCTCACATCCCCGCGACCACCCGGCACTCACTGTCGGCCCCACTGCGCTTCAGCTGCGGTCTGGCTCCGGCGCCGCCTCCCAGGTGCCGGCTGGGCCGCGGAGGCGGCGGCGACGGGGCGGGGCGGGCGGCGGCCGGGCTGGGACCCCCCTCCCAGAAGCCCCCTCCCCCCGCGCTTAACCCCTGCAGCGCTGTGCCGCCCTCCGCGCCGCACCCTCGCCACCAGCGCCTCCAGCCACTTGCGCCAGGCCCTTTACCTGGGGGCCGCTGGTCTCCGTTCCGTACAGCCTTGCAGAGGAGCCGAAGCTGGATTGTTGCTGGCTCTAACCTTCCAGTCTCGGACCGCAGCCCTGTGCGGTCACCGGCACGGCCCCAGCATGGGCATCTGCTGGCCCACATTCCCGGACAGGGACCAGGCTAATCTCCTGGCATCTTCCAGGCCCATTACAGGATTGGGAAGGGCCTTCATCTCTCCTCCCCGGGGAGAGCCGGGCCCTTGGGCTCAGCACTAATGAGGGAGGAGCCCCTAGGGATTGGGTGGAGAATATCACTTCAGGGCACCTGGATCTATCCAGCTGTGGACGGTGGGACCGGCGTCTAGGAAGTATCCACCTGCCCCTCTTCCTGCGTCTCCAGCCTTCAGTCCTCACCTCCTGCCCAGGAGTCAGCCTCAGAGGTCTGGGACCAGACTGGGCTCAGCCTTCTCTCCGCGATGACAAGACAGGCCTAGGTCCAAGCCGTACCCACCCTCGCTCCTCTCACCCACTTCTTCACAACCTCTGATCTCACCAAAGACCCTCCTCTTGCTTCCTGGGGTCCTGGAGCCCTCTAAAGCAGATTTTAAACACGGGCTGTAAAGCTACCACTTCCTACCAGTAGAGGGCCTAGGCAGGTTCTCGATGTCTGGAGTGTACCTATTCCCACTTAAAGAAAAAGTATGATTATTACTTCGGGTAACGTTCAAGGCACATGAAGTCAGTGTTTATAAAGGTTCAAAACACAGCCTGACATGGACAGTTAAATGCTTCATAAACGTTAGCAACTTTCGATGAAAAGTGATTGTCCAGCCTCAAACTTGTTCTCTGTGTGTTGCCGATGACCTTTCACCAGGTCCCCAGGATGGTCTCAAGCAAAGCATTTCCAGGTAGCCCCAGCGCTGGAACTGCCTGGGACGCGGGCAGGAGTCAGATGTCATAAATACCTCCCAGAAGTGCCAGGGTGATGGGAGCATAAGGCAGTGAAAACTAAGCCTCCCCAAAGCCCAATCTGCTCAGATTAGAATGAGTACGAGCCACGTAATCACAGTGCCTAGGAGAGGAGTCACAATACCCAGACACAAGATGAAGGGTTTCATAAAGGAGATCACTTTTCTTCCCCAGTGCAGGGGGCAAAAACCTAGGATCTTGTACACATCAGGCAAGGGCTCTAACACTGGGCTCTAACCCAGACCACAGTAGGCATACTTTGGATTAGGCACAGTAGGCCTGTAGTCTCAGCTACCTACACCAATGGGGAGGCAGAGGAACTGCTTGAACCCAGCCCAGGACCAGCAGGGGTAACATAGGGAGGTTCCTTGTCCTTTTTTTACAAAAAAGTTTTTTTTTAGTTCTTTGAAACAAAGTCTCACTATGTATAGTTCGGATTGACCTTGAACTCACACTGGAGCCCAGGCTGGGCTCGAACTCACAGTGATACTCTTACCTTAGCCTTCTGAGTGCTAGGATTATATGCATGCACCACCACACCCAGTATAAAAAAGAAAAAATAAACAGAAGAGATCTTTTGGGAAGACTAGAAGTTGTTTTATTGTTTTTATTTATTTTTTTTCTTTTTTTGAGACAGGGTCTTGCTTTGTAGTTCAGGCTGGCCCTGAGCTCACTATGGTGCCCAGGCAAGCCTCGAACTCAGCAATCCTCCTGCCTGCCTCCGAGTGCTGGGATTACAGGCGTGAGCCACCACGTCCGGCATTGTGGTATGCGGTGTTGATTGCTGGTGGGCATGTCTCCACGCCCAGCCTTACATGTGGTTTCCGGGATCGAACTCAGGACCTTGCGCTTGCGAGGCAGGCGCCGGAACCACTGAGCTAACCCTCCGGCCCTATTGTTTTTATTTTTAGAAAGGGTCTCGATTTGTAGCTCAGGCTGGCCCTGAGCTCACTACATAGGCAGGGCTAGCCTGGAACTCAGGTCAATCCTCCTCCCTCTGTTCCCTGAGTGCGGAGATTACAGGCATGAGCCACCTTGCCCAGCATTGTGGTATGTGTTACTGTTGTATGTGGTTACCAAGGATTGAACTCTGGCACTTGCACTTGCCAGAACCACTGAGCTAAATCCCTGGCTCTAGAAGTTGTTTTTGAGCAGATATAGCAAAAGAGCAAGCCAGGTACGGTGGCAGGAGCCTGTAATTCCAGCACCTGGGAAGCTAAGACAGGATGATCACTGTAAATTCAAAACTAGCCTGGATTACATAGTAAGACCCTGTTTTAAAAAGAAAAAATCGAGCACAGCTATGATGGGCAAGAGAGACCTGAGTCCAGACTTGTGTGGCCTCTCTCCCCTGGAAAACAGCAGATACCCTCTCCCTGCCCACCAGCCCTAATGAGCGTAAGTGGCCCCTGCCCATCCTGGCAGTCAATTTCAAAGGCCAATGTCAATGTCTGATCAATCGGAGGCAGAGGTGAGAAGAACGTAAAGCACATAAGACACAGACAGGCAAACAGACCCAGGGCACAGACACTGTTTATTGAGTGGCAGGCACAGGAGAGGTAGGTAGCTGGCTCCGGTGTGGAAGCAGAGGTGGTAGGTCATGCCAGGGCACTGTGGGCATCTGGCAGCCAGGCCCATGGCCCCCATCTTAGGAAGGTGGCACAAGCTCACTAGGACAGGAGCAGCAAAGGGGCCAGCTAGAGGAAGGGGCAGCCATGGTCCCCAGGATCCTAGTCAAGAAGCGGAAGATAAACTTGGCACAAGTAGGCCAGGGGAAGGGGTACTTGGGTCTGGGTGTTCTGGGGAGGACAGTGGAGAAGGGGTCACGTCTGTGGGGTAGAGTAGAGGCTGTGGTGGTGGCCACCTGGTCCCGGCACCTGGGAGAAGAGCAGAGGTGTGGTCCTCGTCTGGCTGCCCCCGCACCAGCCCGGCTCACGCCCGATGGCACCATACCAGCTTCCAGAGCCCAGGCTGCCTGACATGCTGCAGGCAAAGAAGCAAGGTCAGTCTCATATTCATGAGAGGGGGAATTTAGCACAGTAGTTCTGTCACCTGCTTCACAAGCCCACAGTCTGGCGTTTGATTCCCCAGTACCAAAAAAACAAAACAAAAAACCCCTTCATGAGCGTTAAGGGAGAAAGTGAAGCTTCAAATAGAGGCCTCCATGGATGGGCTTGGGATTTAGCTCAGTGGTGCTGTGCCTGCTTCACTAGCACAAGATCCTAAATCTAATCCTTGGTACTACCAAACAAAACAAAATAAAAACAGAGGTCTCCATAGGCCAGAGATTTAACTCAGTGGTTCCAGCACCTGCCCTGCAAGCGCAAGGTCCTAAGTTCGATCCCTGATACCAAAAACAAAAAAAGAGGCCTCCACAACTCAGACTTTTGGTCCAAGGCAGACTGCATCGGGGGCATAAGGCAAGAGTTTTAGCAATAGAAATTCAGAGGGCACCTCACCTAGAACAGATGGGATGACAGAGGTAAGGGTGGTGATAGGGCAGGGGAACCCAGAACCCATTCTCCATTGCTCGATGGTGCCAGGCCGGAGCCCAGGGATCCTAAGCCATATCAGGCTCCTACCTGGTGCTCTCTCCCCGGCTGTGCTCCCAGGAACAGGCCTCATCCTCACAGTGCCCAGCCCGGTCAAAGAAGTAGGAACGGGAGCCAAAGATCTGCCCATTGAGGATATGGCTGGTGCTCTGGAGAAAGGGGGAACCATCGCCATTGAGGCTTTCTCCTGCCCCTTGACCCCAGCCCAGGATCCCCAGGTTCCAGGCCTCTTCCCCAGCCATACAGAAGTGCGCAGAGGTCCTCACCAGATCCTGTGGAGGCCGGTGCACCCGGAAAAAGCCCACCAGCAGGGTGGTAGGTAGCAGCTCCCACACAAAGAGAATGAGCCCAAATACCAAGTAGCCTTTGTTCCCCAGGTCATTTACCAGGTCCGCCTAGGGGGAAGGCAAAAGCCCATGCCAGTATCCATTCATGCCACAGGAGTGCCAAGAAGGACCTGGGCCAATTGGGGGCCTGGCACCATGGCTACTAAGGAAGTAGTAGATATGCCAAATACCCACCTGATCTGATACGTTGTACCAGTCATAATCAAAGGCATCCAGCTGGCTCCGGGGGGCCAAAGCCAAGGCTGCCAGGTTGTAGCAGGCCCGGCTGGCATACAACAGAACCATGGCACCACCCATGGCAGCTGCCTGGCACACACTGGTCCCCTGGCACAGATGACAACAGAGGACCCTCAGGGAGAGAAGATTCCCAGCTTCCTCTACGATCTTCAGACTAATGCTCAAAGATCCCCATAATGCCTGGGCATCAAGGTTTGTGGCCCTACCTTGGCCTCCAGGTAGATGCTAGTGGAGGGAGCCCGCCTGGCGACGAGGCAGAGGCAGGCAGCAAGAGAGAGAGCACAGATGACGAAGAGGGAGTCGCTCACCAGGACACGCACCAGCAGTAGGGCCCAGGGCTGTGCCCGGCGCCGGCGGGACAGAACTGCACACAGCACATTCACCAGCAGAAAAAGCAGCGAGGCCCCCACAAAGGCCCCTCGGACAGCCAGCCTGCAGCCCACAGCACAGTCAGCCTCAGAGCACTGACTGCTCTTGGTACTTACCAGCCACCCTCCCTCCCCCAGGGGACTTCAGTGTCAGTGAGAACTCAGACTGTCCAGTCTGAACTCTAGTTTTTACAGATGGGGAAACTGAGGGCCAAAGAGGCACAGCTGGAACATCACCAGATTGGGAGTCAGCAATATGGGTTTGAATGCTGGCTCTGCCTCCTGCCACCTCTGTGACCTTGAACATGTTGCTGGACCTCAGTTTCTTCATATCTCAAGTGAGAATGAGAATAACCTCTCAGATGAGTTGTAAAAAGGAAGCTATTTGTGAAAGCTCTTATAAAGTAGAAGACGCTGTGCAAATGATGGGGATACTACAGCCCAAGGTCACCAAGAAGTGCTGTTGGCTTAATAATTTCCATGGGCGGCAGCTTCCTGCTCTTTCTCCATCCTGGACGACTTTGGTACCCTCTCCCACAAAGTGTCATGACTGTTTCTATTACTGCTGCCCCTCATGTGGGCAATGCCTCTGCTGAGCCAGGTGCTTTTAGCTTCTCCAAGCCCTTTCACAAACATTCCCTGGGGTGTCTCTATCTCAACTCCACAAGGTGGGCTGCTCTCTGCCCCAGACTGCTGAGCCCACCAGCTTCCCAAGTACTTACAGGCCTCGGCTCATCTGTGGCCGACGCTTTGCCTTGGCCTTGAACACCACCTGGGAGCAGAGAGGCCCATCATTCCTTTGGGCCCTTGGGGCTTCTCCCCCCACCCCAACCCCCACCCGTCCCCACAGTTACCTGGGCAAAGTAGAGGTTCATGAGCGTCAGTGTAAAGAACTGCAGGCAGACAGGACAGCAGTAGAGAAGCCAGAAGGGTAAGGGCCCCAGATGATTGGCCCGGGAAGTATCTCGGAAGTAGAAGGAAAAGAGGGTGGTACGCAAGGCGGCCCAGAGCAGACAGAGTGCCAGGAACACCGTCTGATAGCTGAGGCGCTTGTGCCCATACAGAAGCACCAGCCAGAGCTGGGCATAGACAGAAAAGAAGAGCAGGGCATACAAAGTGGTGTAGGCCGCAGTCAGTCCCAGGGTCACTGTAGGTGGCAGCGCAGGCACAAGCCCAGCAGCAGGCACTAGGCCAGACAGGTTACTCTCCATGTCAGGGAGGGAAGCCTAAACACCAGAGACAGAGATGGCTGGCTAGGGGCCAGGAAATAGATACAAAGGGGTGGGAACTGCAAGGTGCAGTGACAGAGATGGGGACTCGGGAGGAAAGATGTTGTGGCTGGTCAGGCCCTTCCTCCTCAAAAGAGAGACCCCTGCCCTTGGGGGACACGGGCAGCCTGGGTCCTGGGCCCCTCACGTGGAAGTGTAGAAGGGCAATCTCTCCTCTCCTGAGCGGATGGGGTAGGGTTTGGGGGATGAATCTCCCAAAGTTTCCCCCTCAGCCAAGGGGTTGAGGGGATGGAGAGGCTGAAGGAGACGAGCCTTCAGGTCGCTAGTTTCGGCCTGGCAGGAGGGGGAGAGCCAGCCGATGCCCGCCGGCTCGGAGCAGTGGCCGGCCGCTCCAGGGACGCCAACGCCCGGCTCTCCCCCTCCCCAAGCTCGGGGGTTCTTTCCCCTCCGATAATCCGGGAGGGTCTTTTCCTCTGTCCTCTGGTTTCCAGGCGTTGTCGCTCCCCACCGCATCCGTCCGCAGGCCCTGGGGAGCCGGGAGGCGGGAAGAGGCCCGATGCACAGTTCCTCAGGCCGCAGCTGGAGTAGCGGGCTCCAGGCGTTGGACGCCAGGGTCCAGCTCTCCGGCTCCCGCTGCTTCACCCTCTCCTGCGCCTGCGCAAGCACTGTTCGCTACGCAACTTGCGCAGGGGTCGGCCCAACCTCCTCAATCCCCGCACCGCACCCGGCGCGAGACCATTCAAGAACAGGCGGGATCTGCGCCGTCAGCGGGCGCCGTGGGTTACTGGGGCTGGCTACCCACCAAGTTACGGAGACTGTGCCCTATGCAGCGAGTGTCCGGGTGGGCCGCGGGTCTTCCTTGTTTGGAAAGCTGCCAAATTGCGCTCTTAGATTCCCCCTATCTCCAAATTGGTATTGAACTGCCCGGATGGGGGCGGCAACCGTTTCCCCTCACCCCGTCTATGAAAGAAACTTCCGCCCACAGCCAAGATGGCGCCCAGCCCCGCCCCCGGGCCGGAAGTCCCCTGTCCGGGCCCCAGTTCCTACCCCAGCCCGCTGACCTTGCTCACCTGGCCGGTGAACGGCCCACAGCGGAGCACTAAGGTTTGCCCGCACAAGGGACCCTCTCCCCTTACTGCGATGGAGCAGCCATCCTGCCAGGGCAGAGGCGCCCTTTTATCTCCAGTGCTGCTGTAGTGGCGCGAGGAGGGGTTCCCCCAGGGGAGGCAGGTAGCGCGGGGCCGCAATTCGCGGAAATGGAACTTGCTGGACTAGGTCACCCGGTGCAGGCGTAGCAATAACAGTAGCAACAGTGATTGCATCCGACGGCTGAGCGTCAGTTACGGCTTCGCAGAGTGCCTTCTCCCACAGAAATCACTGTTTACAAAGTTTTCACCGACTCCCGAGGGAGGCGTCGTTATCTCCATTTTACTAGGGAGGAAAAGAAGGCCCGGAAGAACTCAGCAGAAACAGTCCTCCAGGTTCCAAATGCGGACTCCAGAGAAGCCCTCGCTACCTCCTTCTCACGCCGATAGATTCTAAAGAAGTTGGAGTGGGGCAACCAGAGACCTGGGGGCAGAGCAGCAGCGGAGGCGGGGCCTGCTTGGGAGTGGCCCCGCCTCTGGACCGACACAGGATTCATTTGGAGAGCTGATTGGTCTGGGTTCGTGACAGTTCGCGTTGCCCAAGAAACTAGGGTTGGGCACCCTCAGTACTAGAAGAAGGAGGCCGGCCCGGGTCAGGGGCCTTGAGATCGGGCTTAGGGTGAGACCTGTGCGCTGCCACTGGGGGCAGATCGGGTCGGGTTAGGGCCTGTTTGGGGTCTCTTGGCAATCCCCCGACACCAGGGCCTTCAGGGAAAACTCGGGGCCTGTGTGGACAGCCTGAGCTCCTTACCCGGCCAGATGCAGCAGACAGACATGGGCCTAGGAAAAGGGCAGGCGCCGGGCTGCGGGCGCTAGGGTAGCAGAGGGAGGTGGGATACCTGTCCCCTCCCTCCCACGGTCACCTCTGTCCTGGCTGTTCCTTGACTACTAGTTATCTTGTCCCCACAGCCCAGAGCATGTTCCAGATCCCAGAGTTTGAGCCAAGTGAGCAGGAAGACTCCAGCTCTGAAGAGAGGGGCCTGGGCCCCAGCCTCACAGGGGACCAGCTAGGCCCCAGCCCAGCACGAGGCTTCCTGGGGGACACCAGTCACCAGCAGAGGCTGATCAGCAGCAGCCACCATGGAGGTAGGTTTTCCACCATGACCACCACTTACTTGCCCATCCACTTTCCCTTTGGCCCAGTCGTTCCTTACAACCCAGTTATATCCACACACTCACTAAAGGTACTGGGGAGTCCCTAATCTTTCTGAGTTTTAGTGTCCTCTTCTGAATGCCAATCCATCACCACCATTATAGGATTATTGGGTTAATTAGCAGGAATAATCAAGTAACCATTTAGTTATAGAATTGGTGTGTAGTAAATGCTCAAAGGTGCGCGTTATGAAGCCAGGCCAATTGATGCAGGACAGTGATCCAGAAAGGGAAAGTGACTTGCCTAAGATCATACATGCTTGGCACTGCCCATGTAGAAGCCAAGGTGGAAGACTTCCTACCTCAGGGACCTTTTCCCTGGATCAGCCTCTAAGCTGTCTACTGTTCTAGACATTTTCTAGCTATTTATTTATTGAGACAGGGCCTTGCTATGTAGTTTAGGCTGGCCTTGAATCACTGTGTAGCTCAGGCTAGCTTCAGACTTACAGAGGTATCCTTCTGCCTCATCCTCCTGCGTGCTGGGATTATAGGTGTGCACCCCCTCATCTAACTGTTCTCTATCCTTTTGTGACACCCACATTGGAGCTGTCCTTGCAGGCAGATGACAACAAGTGACAGGCATCCCTCCCAGGTAGTGGACCAGTGCAAGGCTGGGAAGCACAGGTGCCAGGATGGAAGAGGGGGCACTTTGAGCACTAGCCATTCCTCCCTAGTCTCCGTCTCCCCAGGTCTGGCAGAGGCTTGGTGCAGAGAACAACCATAGAGATCTTCTAAAAGCAAAACCAGGCCATGTCACTGGCCAGAGGAAACAAATAACCCCCTCTTCATTCGGGGGAGTAAGAAGGCTTACTAAGGTGGCTCCTGGTTTCTTACATCCAAATTTGGCATTGGCTGTTTTCTGCTCTCCATTCCCATCTGCTCTCCATCTGTTCTCCACCTCCCTCCCCTGTTCCCCATCCTATTTTCTTTCCTTCACTACCTGGCAGTGCCTCCCCATCCTCAGCACTTACTTCTCTTCCTAAAGAGTGTTGAATATGTGCCACATTTAGTTGCTCAGGTCACATCAGGAACAAAAAGGCAGAATCTTTGCCCTGTGGAGATTACATGTTCTAAGGAGATAGGAAAAAGGCCATAAACAACCCAAAGGGAAATTACAGGTGTGGTGGAACACGCCTATGATCCTAGCACTCAGAAGGCTGAGGTAGAAGGATCACTGAGAGCTCAAGACCACTCTGAATGACATGTGAGACCTTGTCTCCAAAAAAAGAAAAACAAACAAGGAAATTATAGAATGTGTTAGTTGGTACAGGCTGGGCTCAGATCAGAGTCCTGAGGCTGGTGAGGTGACTAAGTGAGGTGATCAGGGTGGTCCTTCGTAAGAAGAAACCCTGGAGCCAAGGGGAGAACGGGCTGAGGGCTGAGCCACTCTGATGCTGTGGGAGGACAGTTCCAGGTGAGGGAAGGCCTGGAGAATGGGACTGACTGCTCCCAGGCTCCCAGGGGTAGGGAGGTAAAGAAGGTACATAGAAGCCTGTCCAGCCTGTCCAAAGTTGCAAAGGTCACTGAAGACCTTTGACTTTGAGTCAAAACTCAGGAAATCTTTTTTCCCCTGTGGTACTAGGGACTGAGCCCAGGTCCTCACACATGCTACACCACTTAGCTCCACCTCAACCCTTGGATTTATTTTAGGGTAAAGCTGGCTGAATTTGCTGATTGACTGGATGCAGGGTGCAAGGGGAAGGTGTAAAGGATGGTCCAGGAATTTAGCCCGAGTACCTAGAAGGATAAAAAGGCCCTAAACAGCAGGAAGTAGGGAAAGATCAGAGGTCCACTTGGGACACATGGTTCTAGAGGTGCCATTTAGGCCTCCAGATAGGATTCCCAGGTGGATGCTGGGGTAAGTGGCAGGGAGTTGTCCAAAGCCACGTTTGTCTCAGGCCATCCAGGGCCAGGGCTGGATGAAAATGCAAGAAGGAATGGTGGGTGTAGGGTAATCTGGCCCAGTCCTAGGGAGGGGAGTCACAGCCTCCTGGAATCAGGTGCCAAGGGTATGATGGGCTGGGTGAGAAGCCAGAGTAGGAGTGTTTGATGGTAATAAGGTCCGGGAATGAGTGTCTGAGAAGGGTGGGACACAGCCCTACAGTGGGGAGGGGGATTACAGAAGGCAGAAGGCCCGTGCAGGTCCTGTGTACCACAGACAGCAGCAGGGGAGAACAGGGCAGAGAACGGGACAAACGTGACACACAAATGAAGGGCATGACTAGGGGTGGGGACTGCAGTTTGCACTAGGTCTTGAGAAGCCTGCTATAAATCAGAGGTGGAAGAAGGGAGAGAATGTCTGTTGCTGTGGCAAGGAGCCTTTGCTCAGCTGCAGACTCACTGGAAAGAGGGCTGTGGGGAGGAAACAGCTGACACTGCTAGGCATAGCTCAGGATTGCTGTTTTACAATTTTTTTATTTTTAGCTGGGTGTGGGTGGCATACACCTGTGATCCTGGCACTGGGTGAGTTCAAGGCTAACCTGAACTTTATAGCAAGACCTGTCACATAAAACTAGCAAAACAATTTTATTTATGTATTTACTTATTTATTTTGTAGGTTTTTTTGAGACAGGATCTCATTTTGAAGTTCAGGCTGGCTCTGAACTCACTATATAGCCCTGGCTAGCCTTGAACTCACAGCACTCCTCCTGCCTCTGCCTACTGAGTTCTGGGATGAAGGCATGAGCCACCACACCTGGCTCCAAAAACAAAATATTTTAATTTTTTAGTGTTCCTGTTGAAGTTGGAATTCAGGGGCTCATTCATAGCTGTACTACTGAGCTCCAGCCCCTGCCAGGATTTCTTAAGCTTTTTTAGTATTGTAAAAGCCAGTAATTTTGGCTCAGGGATGGAGCTCAGCAGTGCAGTGCTTACCTGGCAAGTTCAAGGCCTTGAGTTTGATTCCTGGTGCCAAAAAAAAAAAAAACCCTAGTAATTTCTGATAAAAGATCTGCAACCACAAAATTCCTTGTTTAATGGCTAAGTACAGTTCCTAGGACTAGATCCCTAAATGTACCACTGTATACAGTATGCACATTACAATATTCAGAACAAAAGATGGTCAAAGAAAACTCCAACTTAATGACTTTGCTTTTATTTGCATAACTCTTATATGCGGTACTGTAATGTATAACAATATAAAACTAAAGTACAAACGCAAAAATTACAGTACCCTATAAACAAGGTGTACTATATATTAAAAAAAAAGATGTTGAAAAGCTGGGTGGGGTGGTTCATGCCTGTAATCTCAGTTTTGGGAGGCTGAGATAGAAGAATCACTGGGAGTTTGAGGTCAATTTGGGCTACACAGTAAGTTCAAGCCAGCCTGAACTGCACAGTGAGACCTTGTCTCAAAAAGCAAAAACTGGGCCAGAGATTTAGCTCAGTGCTTCTGGTGCTTGCCTAATGAGCACAAGGTCCTGAGTTTGATCCCTGGTAACCACATACAACAATACCAGGTGTGGTGACTTGCCCACCAGCAATCAGTACCACACACCACAGTGCCGGGCGTGGTGGCTCATGCCTATCATCCCAGCACTTGGGAGGCAGAGGCAGGAGGATTGCTGAGTTCAAGGCTTACCTACATAGTGAGGCCAGGGTCAGCCTGAACTACAAAGTGAGACCCTGTATCAAAAAAAAAAAGGCAAGCAAAAAAATATATAAAGGATGTTGAGGCTGTATAAACAAGATGCAAAGAACTGTACAAAAAGAAAAAGAAGATGGATCATAAGTCCAAGCAGTGGTTGGTAAATCCAAACAGCTGTTAAACAGGTAGGTTAAATGAGGAATCTCTACCTGTGAGCTGCAAGTGCTGTGACCCCTCCCATGCTTGCTTGGTTTGGTCACACTCACCGCTGCCCCCTGCTGGACTGTAAGCAGCCCCTGGACAGGGACTACAGCCTGAAGCAGTGCCAGCCCAAGCAAGGGACAGATGTGGACACAGAGAGTAGGGAGGGGTATGCAATGGGAGGAACGTCTGGGTGCTGGCCACTGGCCCAGACCACAGGTTTCAAGGACAGCTCTGCTCTCCATGAGCAAGTTGAGAGGCTAACTTGCTCTACCTCAGTTTCCTTCTCTGGGAAATGGAGTAGGAATTGTCCCACTGCATAGGGTGACAGTAATAACTGACTGATGTGTGGAAAAGAGCTTCAAATCAGTGCCTTGCATGGAGAAAGGGCTGCTGTTCCTGTCACTGTGCCGAAGGAAGGTGAGCAGAGAAGGGCCGCCATTCACACAGCAACACGAATGCCATGTGCACCCTTGGTGGCAGACAAGTGTAATTTAGAATCAAAGGTCAGGGCATTGGAGGTCACATCCAGAAGTTTGGATTTTACCTCAATAAAGTAGAACAAAGCAGTCATTGAAGATTTAAAATAGAAGACAGACTTTTGGGTTTTAGAGAAGATAGTGGAAAACCACAGCCATGGACTAAATCCTTGTGTTTTGGCACAACTCATAAGCTAAAAGTGTTCTTTTGTTTGTTTGCTTATTTGGTTGGCATGATTCTGGGAACTGACTGCAGGCCTGGCACGTTAGCCACTAGCCTAGCACTGACATATGTCTCCTATCTGGCTCTTTTTTTTTTAAACACAAAATAACATGATTTTATGACCAACCATGAATTTACATTTTTCACACTTGACACTGTTAATTTTTGTGTCATGCCCTGCCACTGAGTTACATCCCCAGCCACTTACATGTATCCTGTATTAAGGGAACTTGGGCCCATTCTCATAAAATATAAATAATGTATCTTAAATGAAACACTGCTGATAACAATTTAAGTTAAAAATGTACTGTTCAGTTCTTTTGTTTTTGGCATTTTTAGACAGGGTCTTACTATTTAGCCCAGGCTGGCCTTGAACTTACTATGGTTCTCCTGTCTCAGCCTCCTGAATGCTGTGATACACCAGCTTCAGTTAAAAAATATATAAATTTCGGGCCGGAGATTTAGCTCAGTGGTTCCGGTGCCTGCCTCGCAAGCACAAGGTCCTGAGTTCAATCCCGGTGACCACATAGAATGCTGGGCATGGTGACTCACGCCTACTAGCCATCAATACCACCTACCATAGTGCCGGGCGTGGTGGCTCATGCCTGTAATCCCAGCATTTGGGAGGCAGAGACAGGAGGATTGCTGAGTTTGAGGCTTGCCTGGGCTACATAGTGAGCTGAGGGCCAGCCTGAACTACAAAGCGAGACCCTGTTTCAAAAAAAAAATTAAAAAAAAATATATATATATAAATTTTTTGCTAGGCATGGTGATACATGCCTGTAATCCTAGGCAGGAGAATTGCCAGGAGTTCCTACCTGGCCTGCATAGTGAGTTCAAGCCCAGCCTAAACTACACAGTAAGACCCTATCTCAGAACTATCCCAACATACAAAATTTTTAAATTTTGAGACATGGCCAGGCATGGTGGCTCACGCTTGTAATCCCAGCACTCAGGAGGCAGAGCCAGGAGGATTGCTGAGTTCGAGGCTTGCCTGAGCTACACAGGGAGCTCAGGGCCAGCCTGAACTACAAAGTGAGAACCTGTCTCAAAAAAAAAAAATTTTTTTTTTTTTGAGACATGGTCCTGCTGAGTTCCCCAGGCTGGTCTCAAACTTGCTACCTTCCTGCTTCAGTCTTCCTAGTAGCTGGGATTACAGGTATGCACACCCCACTCTGGGCTTTTTTTTTTGGTATCAAGGATATAACCCAGGGCCTTAACACTGAGCTACATTACCAACCATCTTGTTTTTTATCTTGAGACAAGGTTTTGCTAAATCACTAAATTGTCCAGGTTGGGCTTGAACTTACTGTCTTCCTGCCTCACTTTCCCAGAGTGCTGGGATTACAGGCATGTGCCACCATGCCAAGTTTGCTTTTTCATTTCTTCAGGTCTGAGCAGGATGGGAGATGCTCTCTGCCATCCCAGAGGGGCTGGAATGGCTGTAGTTTGGCCACAGCTCAGGGCAGGCCCTAGGACAAGTGCCACAGACACTCTGCTGCCTAGGACTGCCAGAGTATGTGTGGCCTGTAGGTCACAGAGGCAGGATTCAGCAGCCCTCATGTGTAGCGGAGACTCACAGCTGTGAAGTATACTGTATTATGTTTGTTTCTGAGACACAGTCTCATGCATTTTGGGCTGGGCTTGAGCTCTCTATGTAGCTCAGGCTGGCCTTGAACTCAGGAGATTCTCTTGCCTCAGCCTCTACAATGTTGGTCTGCGCTATGCATGACACTGTTTTGTTTTTGGTTTTGGTTGTTTTATTTTTTTTTTTTTGAGACAGGGTCTCGCTTTGTAGTTCAGGCTGGCCCTGAGCTCACTATGGTGCCCAGGCAAGCTGCCGCAAATATGCGGTGTTGATTGCTGGTGGGCGTGTCTCCACACCCAGCATTATACGTGGTTACCGGGGATCGAACTCAGGACCTTGCGTTTGTGAGGCAGGCGCCGGAACCACTGAGCTAACCCTCCGGCCCCTGGTTGTTTTATTTTTGAGACAGGGTCTCACTTTATAGTTCAGGCTGGCCCTGAGCTCACTATGGAGCCCAGGCAAGCTTCAAACTCAGCAGTCCTCCTGCTTCTGCCTCCCTAGTGTTGGGGTTACAGGCATGAGCCACCATGCTCTGCATGACACTGTTTTAATTAAGTGTGCAAGGATGCTCTCAGATATGTGAGGCTGGATATATGTCAATGGTGAGTATTATGGTTTGTGTTTAGATGTCATGCAGAGAGATGGGACTTTCTTTTTTAGAGGTAATTGAATCTAGAATGTGTGACCCTGGCTTAAGGGCATGTGATTACTAAACCACTAGAGTGATTAGTTTGCACTGCCCTAATCTCAGGAGTTTGAATAAGATAAAGAGGGCAGAAAGGTGCTATAAAACCCTCTTACCTTACCTCTGCCTTGTGCACACCATGTTGTTTCTCCTCAGCAATGTCTGTTTGTCATCTCAGCCTCAGAGCCAACTGATTATGAACTGTAAGCCAAATAAACCCCTTCCCTTTTAACTTTGGGTATTGGGTATTTTGTCTCAGCAACAAGAGGAAAATAACACAGAAATTTGGTACCAGAGAAGTGGAGTCATTGCTGTGATATTACTTTGTCATGTGGCTCAAAAGCCTTTAGAACTGGCTTGTGGGAAGTGGAACAGTTAGGAAAGGTTCGGAGATGTTGGCTACAGCAGGAGCACTGGAACTCCATAGGCTGCTCTGTATGAGAGAGTCTGCTCAGACCACACTGGCTGTTAAGATTCCAGAAGATGTGTATTATGACTTGGCAGAAAGTTTGTCTGCATTTTGTTCATGTCTAGGGACTTTGCCTGAGACTGAGATTAGGGGCTGCGGACTAGTTAATCTTGCAGAAAAAAATTTCTTTTTTTTTTTTTTTTTTTTTTTTTTTTTTTTTTTAA